>JASDQU010683316.1:47242-74775 GCA_032191745.1 Picea mariana
AAAAAAAAAAGAGAGAAGCAAATGATTTGTTTTTCCTTGTTTTTATAAAATGTATTTAAAAACAAAAAAAACATTGGCTTTTTCTCTTAGTTTTGGGGTCTTTTCCCACTTTTTGTTGTTTTTTCTCTTTATTATTATTTGTTTTTTTTTTTTAATGATTTTGTTTGCAACAACACGTTTTTTAGGCTATGGTTTAAAAAATATTTATGCCTGAATAAAAGGATGAGAGAGTGTTATCGGTGGTATTTATTTTCAATTTGGGGGTTGATTTTACGATTTTGGTTGTAGGGTATCAATTGGCAAGGCCATGGTTGTAAAAATGTTGTAATTTTGACCCCATGAAAAATGGAGGTGCTAATATTGGTGACTCTTTTCAATCCAAGGATTGATTTAGGTTTTGGTTGGCAATGATACTGGTTATTAAGGCCATGGTTCCAAAGAAGTTGTAATTTTGACCTCGAACAAAAAAGGGTGTTGTTTTTAGTGCCACTTTTCTATTCGGGGGTTGATTTTAAGGTTATTGTTGTCAACATTACGACATTATTAAAGCCATGGTTGTAAAAGGTAATAATTTTAACCTCGAAAAAAAGGGGTTAATTTTAACCACTTTTCAATTTGGGGGTTAATTTTGGTGCTTTTGACCTCAAAATATGGGTTTTTAGAGCTATAGTGCTCATTTTAAGGTCACGGTACGCATCAAGTTGGTAATTATGTTCCAAAACAAGAGGTTTTTAAAAACCATTTCGCCACCTATCCCCTACAAATATTCCTTTGAATTTGTTCCTCCTCCTATGTCATCATCATCCTCACATGTCTTTGACACAATATCTATTTAATAACTCATGTTACTAGTGTCGCTACACATCACTTTGTTCAATGACAAACCAAATATCTCCCACATGATTTTGAGTAGGGTTGAAGGTCGCCTAACATGTTGTATATAAATATATTATCGAGCACCAACACATCACCAAATTCCCAATTAATATCCACACACTCTTGTTCCAATGTATGGTTCAATTGCTTCTTTACGAAACCAACTCCGAGCATTATGCATGTTTCTCCAAATGTTGTAGGATTGAACCAGACTTTGCTCTTGCTTGTGTCTTTGACATTTGTTTTGATGGAAACAAGTGATCGCATGTCAAATTGCAACATGCCATTATTTTCCCACTTGACATTGGACATTGAAACATCTCATGTTTCAACCCTGAAGTAACAACCTCACCATATTATCATCAATTTCATGTATAGAATTTATTTTCTAAGGATATTTCCTATATTTAAAATGGTAATAAACAAAATAATAATAATAATAATAATAATAATAATAATAAGGTTATTGAAAATCCAAGGGTCACACACCCATTCACCTCGTAACTAGTCTATGCATATAAGTACAATGTCGCGAGGCTCATTGTAACATCATTCTTATCAATCAATCAATCCATACTCAACTTATTAATTTAGACAACCAATACAAAGCCTTCAATCATTCAGATGTTTGTATAACATCGCTACATAGTTCGTACATAACCATCATTTTGTATGATTTTAAAACTGATTCCATATGTTGTATTCAATTTCATACAAACACCATCTCCTTCTACTAATACATACAACCGTAATTTTCCAACTACAATCAATCCAGTTGATGTATATTGTAACATATACAATCATCTAATTAAGAAGAAATCAACGACATTACTTGGAATTTATAGGAAATTAAAATTTTACAGCAGAATTAACAATGCCCATAAACAAAATTATTCAATGCCTATGTCCATATTCATCCAATTCAACACATACAACCTAAATTATGATAATACATGGAATATAACAACTAGTACATGGAAATTAAAATAATATACATAACCAACATTCTCCCATAAAAAGTAACTACTTTTCCTTCATAATTCTATTCTTCTATAAGGTATCCTCAAGGCCATTTACAACAAATCAACATGGTTGGAAGTCAACTTAAAGAATAGATGTATAATTATTCCCTCTACATTACAAACATGGTTGTAACAACCTTTGCAATCAACATATAAATAACTGCCAGACAATCCAAAATTACATTCATGAGCCAATACTAATTTCCATCCTTGTAACATCACCAGATAAGCACATATTACTCATTTACAACAACAACCACAATCATTGGCCACCAAATATAATTAATAAGACCAAACACTTATATGTTATGAGTTGTACTTGGGGAAATAGCTCCATGGGAGTGTTTTTCCTCCCATCCATAGGCACCAACTCATGTAGTTGTTACCCTTTTGCTAGGCAGTGAAACAACAAGGGTGGATTTACTAGATATGGCTCGGGTTTCTCTCATACAACCCAATTCTAAAACATCTCAACCAAGGAAATATCATTTCAACCCATTTCTTTTACAACATATATCCCACACATCATCCTCTCTTTCCCCCTCATCCCTGTTGAGCATAAGGAGTGGGATCCCCTTCACAACAATCCCTTAGGGTATCCCACTTATGTCCATTGCTGCAACATATAATAGACAAGAAATATCAATTGCTAGAAGCCAGGGAATATCAACTCTAACATTTACCCATAACTCAACGATGGCTTATATATTCATTCATGGAAAAAAACCTCTGACAACAAGCTCACCCTTGGCATGACACGTTCTCGAATTTGACATACCAGTATACCCAACATTATCTTCCCAATGAAAGAATGAAAGAAATTATTTTTCCCAAAGGTGGAATGCATCCCTTCCCAATGCTTGTATGGAAACCACATGCCCCTCCATAAAGCTTGGGAAATAAACATAAGGAAAATAATACACAAGATATCAAGGCTTGGGAAAAATAAACATGGTAGTAGTTATAATATAATATTATTGACCAACCCCATTTCCTCTCTCATTGTTCCATTAACCCCCATGGTTCTCCTAGTGTTAATTGTATAAATGTGATTTAGGCTAGTGAGCTAATATGTTTGGGGAGAAGAGCCCATATTGATTAATGTCATTGAGGACTGAACTGTATAATATGTACATTGAAATAATTAATAAAATAATAATTGCTCACTGCGATACAAGAGGGATGGAAACGATGGGGGGCTATGATTCCACAAGAGAGGGGTGATAAAAGGGGGACCCAAGGGAAAACCCGTGTCATTGCTTAAGTTAATGTGTCATTAGGAAAGAAATCAAGGTATAACAAGTCAACCGGATAAACTCAAAATTGAAATACCGATAATGAAGTAGTGCCAAAAATACCATTAGCTTCAATAACAAACATCGAACGGAATAACAATAAATGTAGGATCTCCTAAAAGGAAACTACTACTCGGAAAGAACAAATAAAAGAACCAACCACAAAATATATTCCACCTCATCTAATGAAGGTTGATAAGACACAAGAACCGAGAAAAGAGAAAAATGAGCCTATAGTTCCACCTGCAACCATGATGGGGAAATTACAACTAAAGACACTAAAGCTTAAAGGAATCATAAAAAAAGAAATCCTATGAACTTGTAAATTTTGACAGTACTCATAATTGTATAGACATCAATTTTGATAAGCAACTAAACCTTTTTGTGTACCTTACGAAGAACCTCACAATTATGATAGATAATGGACAAAAGATCAAGGGATTGGGAAGATTTCGGAAAGTCTCAAATCAAATACAAGAATTGGAACTACAAACAAGATTATACACTCTACCACTTGATGAGATGGATCTAGCGCTAACTGTTGAATGATTAATGTATTTGGGCACTTATACCACCAACCTTGAAGAACATTTCATGGAATTCCACTAGCAAGGACAACATTATACATTATATGTAATTGAATGTTTTGATCACAAGAAAAGTGATTTACAACTAATGAAAAAGGGAAAGAAACATAGATAAGCATACAACAATGAAAGTAAGGAAAGTATGTTACCAAGGAGCATCAAGGATTCACATTAAACAACCAAGTCAAAAAACTTCACAATATGATGCACATACTACAAAAGAATCTCACTAGTGCTCAAATTGGGAACCAAGTCAAACCCTTGCAACTAGATAAAGATGATACCACCAAAGAAACATGCTCAACTACAAAGAACCCTATTGACTATGATTTGAGGAAAAATCATCCCTTAAGGGGGTGACAATGTACTAATAGTAGTAGTAGTAGTTAGTTTAATAAAAATCCAAGGGTCACACACTCCTTCACCTCATGACCAATCAATGCATATAAGTGCATTGTCATGAGGCTCATTGTGTAACATTCTCATTTTCAAACCCCAAACTAGCAATGTGTATGGAAATGTGATGCATGGTAGAGGGCCAAGCGATGTAATATGTAAATGATGTATATTGAATATAATAAATAAAATGTATCATCGGCCCAAGATGGACACAAAAAAAAGATTGGGGGCTTAGTTTTCACAAGAGAGGGAAAGGGATCAAAGGGGGAGAGTTTACCCATGTCTATTAAACCCAAACCCGTTTTCTTTCTAAATTATCCTTGCTATGAAACTTCCATTTTTTGATTGAGTGTTTCTAAAGCCAATAATCAAATTCATGTAAGAGGGTGGGTGTGAGAAGTCACATCCCATAGTTATTGAGAACATTTAGGATGAGTACAATCAACTTGGGGAAGAGTGTAAGTCAAGCAAGCAAGAGAAAGAGAGGAAAATTTGTATAGGAAGAGAGGGGGAAGAATTAGACAATCATGTTTTTGGATGGAGAGAAATTTTTACATGGAGATTTTTGGACAATAAGACAATTATAAGAGATGAAGATTGAAAGAATCCATAGTGGGCATGCACGATAGTTGTTTGGAGCTGTAATTTCATGGGAAGAGAGATTGTGGGCACGTGAGTAATATTTCGCTCGAATTTGTCAAAATAAGCAAGTGTTTTGTTGTTGTGAGAGTTATTGTTGCAGCTGTAGAATTCCTAAGGTTGTAGCAGAGAGATTTCCTGTCCAACCTACGATGGAAGCTCTAGAGGGGAGTGGGAAGGCCTGAGGGACTATGAGCAGTGAAGGGGGATCCCATCCCTAGGTTGTGTAGGTTATGGGGAAGAGAGATGGTGGAATGAAAGTAGTTGTGGGAATTTGACTGCTTAGAGGGGGACTTTAGCTAGCCTTAAGGATCATTGTCTCTTGTGGATTCATAGCCTCAAATTGGGGGTTACCTACTGTTGAGAAATAGAACAACAAATCTATGGTTGGGAGGAACATCCATCATTTGCAATGGGTTGCATATTTACTAAGATAAGTGTTCTTATTTGATGTGTTTATTTATGTTAAATGCTAATATAGTTGTTGTGCATTTTACTCTGAGTTATCTTGGTTATTGATGATTGTTGTGAGTAGAATGATGCATCCAAATCTCTATTTATGTGGTTGAATGTTGTTGTTTGAGTTTAGTTATTTTTGTGCACATTTTAAATAATTGCATTTATGTTTTTAACTTTCATAGAAAATTGCATGAGCTTGAGTGTCGGATTGTGTGTCGTTTCCACATCTAAAATTGGTATCAAGTTTTTTTATTTGGTCATTTTAGCAATGGCATGACCCGACTTGGGGCTGGGTGCATTACAGATTGGTATCAGAGCTTCTGGTTCAACAATAGACCCATATGGGCCAAGGACCAATGCGAATTTGGTAAAATTTAGTGAGTAGTTAAGTCTAAGATTCCTAATGTTTCTTATAGAGTATAAGCTAGTATGAGTTAAGTATAAGTATAAGAATAATATTGTTATATCTCCTTATTCAGTAGTGTGGGTTTATTGGTCAAAGTACGTCGTTATAATGCTTTTTTTGTTACGGATTTTTTATCTGTGACATATTTGGGGATTTTTTTTTATGAAACATAGTGAAATCCCCAATTTTCGAGAAAATTCAAGTTGGATTTACCTCATAGCCATTGAAGAAAGGTTTAATTACGTCAATCGATGGGATTGTAGAACTAAATTCAACTTGGATTGTCAAAAATTCACGTTCTAATGGCAATCGAAGGAGCTGGGAGGGTTTGATGAATCAACGACTGAGATTGTGTTTAATTTTGAGATCAATGACCCAAATTCATCACAAATTGAATGAAAAACTTATAAGATTGACAGATTTTGGCAGAGTCTCGCAAATCGATGATCGAGATTCATTTTTAGTGATTGGGAAAATGAAGCAAATCAACGGTCGAGACTCTTCGTCGGAGTTGGGTGAAGTTTAATGGATCAATAGTCAAGATCATTTTGAATGGGAGGTCGACAACCCAGATTCATCTAGATTTGGGTCAAAAATTTCTAAGTGTTGGAGTTCACCAAAACAAATCGCTAATGGTTTGGTTGGCGAAATCCGAAAAGCGTTTTAAGTCAACCAAAAGAATTTTTCCATCACCGATGGTCAGATCGACAAAATCGACAAAGAGTTTTGGTTTTCTAACAGAAATCATCGATGGCCGATGATTGGGTCGATGGAGTTAGTGAAGTGTTTTGATCGTCCAAAAAAAATGGATGAACATTGATGAAGGATAGGAGGAGGATAATGTATTATTCCATGCCAGCATCCACATGTCATGCCACGCTAGCCAAATGGCCATGTTTTCATCCACGTGTCATGCCACGTCAGTATCTACATGTCATGCCACATTAGCCAGATTGCCATGTCAGCGAAGAGATGGTCGATGATCAGCTAAGAAGACATTTTCAATCCCCCTATAGTATCCCCTCTCCTCCATCTTCACTAAGGGACTAGAGAAATAACGTGGTATTTTATCTCATCCCATGAGGAATTCTACGATCTTTCACAAACCGCTGAATGAATTAAATGACAAGCTAACAAAAATAAGAAAGTTATCAAACCGGTGCATAAAACTGCAAAAAATGGAAATCCCGACCTGCTGGATTCAAAACGGCGACCTGAGTATGACAATCAAGATATTTAATTCCACAAAAGTCATCCGGTTTACAAGAATAATATAACTACCTTATCAATGAACAAGAGGGTACTCTGTCTAAATAAGAATAATATAACTACGAAAATTTCGAAAAACAAAGAACAAATTCATAATATAATTAAAAAAGCTTCGAAGAACCAAACAGGAAATTCTTTTATTCCGACCTGTCAGATTCGAACCAGAGACCTAAGGATGGCATCCAAGATTTCTTCTCTTACTATAGTCCTCCATTCTACCAACTGAGCTAAGGTCGGTTGCTGTTGAAACCTTCGATAACAAAGTAGGTCATCTTAAAATAGCGGAGAGAGATAGACGAAAGAAAATTTACTGAAATCATGAATTAATAAAAAGTAGCGGTAGTATACTTTCATCAACGCCCCGCGAATTTATCAAAGAAAAGTTTTCGTTCATACTCTTTTTTACTTTTAGAATGCATCCCAGCCTGTGAGTTTTTAAAGATGCAATTAAGACAGTTGACAGTTCGGTCGTGGGTTCAAATCCCACAGCTGTAAATATATACACCATTTTAAACATAATTGTTGAGTCTTAGTGCATTAATCCGCTTATTAATATATCTATCCATGGCCGTGGCCTCTCAAACCAAGAAAAGTTTTATATTTCACTATTTTTAATAGTAGTAGTGTAAACGTTCTATCTTTTGGATGTTTTTTGGTAATTTTTTCAGTTTGATTTTGGTGGAAATTGGGTGATGAATAGTTGGATCTGTAGATTTGAGTGGCTAAGTTTATATAATTTGAATGTCCCAGAGTTTTTCAACACGCTGAATCCATGCATTCAGAAATACAATTTAAATAACAGAAAATAACGATTTTATCTAATTATAAACATATCCATAACCAAAGCCTTTCAATCAAAAGACAATCTAATTTGCATGGCTTTTCATTGAAGAAAAAGTCAAGAAAACTATGCAATCCCATACTTAGACTTTTGCAAAACTATATTTAGACAACTGTTCACTCTTTTACCCCAAGGTATTGAGGAGCCTTTCAAAGTAGAGTGACAACCATCAACTATTTTGGAGGATCAAACCTACACTCAATACACAATTGAGTGGACTTTTATTTAGTGGTGTTTACATTTCTTCAACTATTATGATGGTTAGTTTTATCATAATGGATCAATATGTTATTAATGGGAATTAAATTTGGATGGAGAGAATAACAATCATACTATTCAACCATTACTTGTTTCACATTGTTTTAACTTAGGTTAACTTTTTGGAGAAAAAAACAACCCTCCTATAAAAATTATAGTGTCTTGGTTGTGAGTTCCCTACTAAAATTAACTTCCATGAATTGATAATAAAAACAAAATAGAAAATTACAATAGAAAAGGGAAATGAGAAAGGTAGTAATGTGGTAGGATACTTGCAACAACTTTTTTTCACCATTAAATTCATTTAATAATCAGGAGAAATATACTTCTAAGGATCAATTCCCACATAGTTGCTACAGATGCCATCATGAACAATGTCTAAGACACCCTTTTGAAATTGACATTAAGCTAAAGTTCTCGCCTTGCTTTACAAAAGTTAATGGAATTTTGGGTTGAACATGATACCTTGTGTTAATTAGTTGGAAATTGTTAGGAACAATAGTTTGTTTTGTGTTGATTGAGGGATTGGAATGGGATGGGAATATGGGTGTGAGTACACATTTATTCATTTACTTTAAGGAAGAGGRGGATATTGAAAAAGTTTTTTTAACAAAAAGAAATAGTGTTATTAGAAGTATTTAGAAAAAGAAAACCATCCATTAAACAAAGTAATTTTGGTCTGAAAAACATATGGAAATAATTTGTTAAATTAAAYCATTAAATGCATATGAAAATGAATTGTTGAATTGACTTGTATAAAAAATATGTCTAAGTCAAAAGGGCAATTTCCAATGCTTGTTGAGAGATGGTCTATGGGTAAATTAGTGGGAGTTTTTTACAATTGGTCTACGTTTGATTCCTAGCGGATTGTGCTCTATTACTTATCTAGGAGTCTTTATAAAATCATGTCCCATTTATCTTAGGCAATAGGAATCTCTAGAGTTCTTAGTTGTGCTCGTAATGTCTTGATATGTCGAAAATCCTTCTTGTTGTGAGTGAATATGCTCAGTGGTTAGCTTAGTTATAATATTGGGTGTTATTATGATGCAAAAATGATGTSTGTAGCTAGGGAAAATGCAAATGTTGGATCAAATTTTTTTAGCAAGGAGAACAAGGCTACAAAAGCATSTAGCTAAGGGGAGAAATCCCTTCTTGATAGTCTGTAGAATATTAGAAAGAGAAGTTTACATAAAATATGGAAATGTTATAAGAGGATCTAAAACACTTGAAAACTATTAAGCTCATGGTCTGTTGATAAGGTGATGAAAGCTTGTTGCATGAGTAGGGAGTAGATCCCTTTGAGAGGATGTGGAAGCCTATCGTATAAGGAGGAATCAAATCCATTTGAAAAGTTGCAGAAACTTATTGCATGTGGAGGAAGCGTATCCATTTGAGAGGTAGTGGAAACCTATTGTGTGTGAATGGAGGGGATCCCTTTAAAAACCAAAAAAAAAAAAATCAAAGTTTTAAGACAAATTGATGTAGATAATAATTAGAAAATTAAAATAATATGAATTAAGTAAAATACTTACCTTCTTTACATATATTACAATTATTACAATTAGATTCAAAATAAGGGATGATCAATTTTTCCCTTGTCTCCCTTGTACAATAAAAATATATTAATAACTAACAACCCATAAATATAAACATGTACATATGAAAACTTAATTAATATTTCCTATATCTTCATGTCTTGATCCGTATACCACTCATTTTTTTTTCTTTGGATTCATTTTTACCTTGTCTCCCTTGTACAATAAAAATATATTAATAACTAACAACCCATAATAAAAGTATAAAACATGTACACATGAAATATTAATTAATGGTTTTTTCTTTGAATTCATTTTTACCTGGTCTCCCTTGTACAATAAAAATATATTAATAACTAACAACCCATAATAAAAATATAAAACATGTACACATGAAATATTTATTAATGGTTCATATATATCCATGTCTTGATCCGTATACTACTCATTTTTCTTTGGATTCTCCATCAAATCAAGATTAAAAATACCATATAAATTTTTGAAAATCTCATGGATCATTTTCTTGATTTATTTCCATTATTTTTTAGTTGTTTTTGCATATAGGATAGACGATTTGTACAAGTTGATATTGTAGCATCCTTGTCCCTCATTTACACTTGATTTCAGTGGTATATATATTGGTTTTCAGTTGATTTCTATGTGGTAAAATTTGTTCGAAAGGTTTTTTCAAATATTTTGTCTCGAGTAACTACACATGTATGCTTAAGAAAATGTTCTTTTAGGCTTTCCCAAGTACTTGGTCTTGAGCGAGTATAAATGTATACTTAATAAAATAATTTTTTAAATGAACATTTTTTCTAGTAATTGTTTTTGTTAGAGTTTTTTATCATGTAGTTTATTAGTAAATTTATAAGTAATTTTTGAAATAATATTTTAGGGAGTGATAAAATAGGAGAGTAGAGATAATATACAAATATTCAATCACATGAAATATCAATACATTGGACGCTATTATATAGTTTTAACTTATTCTAAAGATAAGTGGAGAATTTGAGATAATATCTCAACAACACACCAAACATGGATCTCACAAATCCAATTCTCAAACAACCTCTTAAGAATAAGATCACACAACTCACATTGATTGACTCTACTTCTCTATACATTAGCAAGCATATTAGATAAGTAGGAATTATATATTCCAACTGGAGTTTGTGTTTGGTAAGGTAGGAACAACATGTATCTCACANCCTAAGAATAAGATCACACAACTCACATTGATTGACTCTACTTCTCTATACATTAGCAAACATATTAGATAAGTAGGAATTATATATTCCAACTGGAGTTTGTGTTTGGTAAGGTAGGAACTTGATTGTCCATTTGTGCCATTTGAATTTGGTATACATGAAAATTATGAATTTAATTTATATTGTAGCAATTGGATCATAGCTACAAGAAGAAATAACATCTTGTGCATGTGATTTATTTTCAACAACTAAAACTTTTGATGAGTACTTTGCTAATTTCAAAATTGGATGCCAAATCTAATTAAAGCATAGGCTTTTTGGATAGCTTGCTCATTTAAGAGCTCAACATGTCACTTGGGAGAATTGAACCTGGGTGAGGGAAAACACCCAACTAAACCCAATTGACTTATAGTATTTAGTGATATTTGGATTTCTTATTGATTAGATTAAACTTAAGTTTGTTTCATTGAAATATAAAATATGTACTTCAAATATTAGATGTTTACTTCAAAGAATAAAAAAAGCAATATGATACTTTGAGATTTATATTTGGTAGTTGTTTAGATAAAAAAAATAGCATTATCTTTTATTAATCAGTACATCATATAAATATTTGTTTTTATTCAAATTACAAAACATATATTTAACTTATTTACCAATTATATTTAATTTATATTTCAAAATTAAATAGTCAATATACTTGGTTTTAACCATAGTTGCACGGGAACAGCTCCAGGCATTTTCAACATCTAGTTCCCAAGCTACCGAAGTTTCGGGAGCTTGAGAACTAGTTGGAAAAGTTCTCAATTGGCTGGGGACTCTTTTGGGAACTTGAGAGTTTTTTGGGAGCTTCAACATCAAAGAAATGGGAGCTTGGGAACCAGTGTCCTAAAAGAAGAGCTTTAAATTAGAGTTATATTAAATTAAAATGTAAATATATTTATTCCTTTATTACAAATACATAATTTTTTACAAATATTTTTCATTATATTTATTCAAAATATCACTATAAAACTAAGACGGGTAAATATTATTTCAAAAATTGGTGAAGTAAAAAAACTTAATAATACTCACTTTATAGTTTTTTTTCCACGAGAAAAAAATGCTCTTTATATTCAAAAGGATATAAAAGTTTACATGTCGATTTTTCAAACAACAGCGATTCAAGGCGATACCACAAAAGACTTGGTTCAAAACCATCAATGGCCCGACAATCAAGGCAAATATCCGTCACAGTTCAGATTTCTGCTAAGAAGGAATCAAATCAAAGGTTTATCTTGTAGGTAGGTCCTTCGTTACCGTCCTCCCAAAATGAAAAGCAAATTTGGCTCGGAGGGAGGAACAAAGCTTTTTTTGAGAGGGAGTCTACCTCAATGTTTTCCTCTCGGAATATGTGCTGAAAGGTAAGTTTTATGAAAAGAAGAGTAGCATCTTTGGTCTTTTCCTTCCAGCAATTAAGGGCTGCCACTCGGAGGTCGGCCAGTCCGTTCAGCCAATCAATAGTAATCTTGGAGTCACCGAGGAGCAACAAAACATCGGTGTGGCGACTAGCCAAAACTAGTGAGGTCCAAGCACCAATGAGCTCAGCCTTTGTGTTAGAACCCTGTCTGCAGTTCAAAGTCCATAGAATACTCGAATGTGGATTTAAAACTATTTCCCCCCCAGCTCCACATAGTGCGCCCCCTTGTTGAGAGGCCCCGTCAAACCAGGCCACCGCCCTATCAAATGGAATGTGTAAAGGACGCCGAACTGTTGGCTTAACCTGTAATGGCTTTGCAAGTTTGTTTGCCTCTGCCAAGATGAGAGAAGACACATGAAGGATAGACAACTTCTTATTATTAAAGATTGCAGCATTTCTGGACAGCCAAACATGCCAGCATAGATGTATCGGTAGCATTGAAAGTGTGCTGTTATTGAGAATCCAGTTTTGGAAGCAAGAATGAACATTGTTACCACTCCAATGTGTGGAAATCTTTAGAGCAGATGTGATAGATGTCCAAAGCGCTTGGGTGAAAGAGCAGAGAACAAATACATGCAACGCTGTTTCAATGTCCCGAGCACATAGAGAGCAGCGATTTGGGCCCTCCCAACCGCGCGCTTGCAATTTGTCCCAAAACAATAATTTATTCTCCAGCATGAGCCAAGTGAACAATTTGTATTTTAAAGGGAAAGTGTCCCTCCAAATCCTCTGTCTCCAGTTTGATATTGAAGTATTCCAGGTAATGGCGGCCAGCGCTTGATATACATTTTTTGCAGTTAACCTGCCTGACCGATCTCCCCTGGTCTAGATTAGAGAGTCTGTCTTTGACTTCAAATACACGCCGGAAGCTTTGAGAAGTTGAGAGAAGTTATCCCATTCGGCCCTGTGTTCCAAATCTAACTGAAGATCCAAACCGCTCAGCCATGAGTCGCCAAGAGTGTCTGCAATGGACGGGCTGTAGAAATGATGTAAAAAAAAAGATTTTTGTCTTGTAGATGAGCTCGTAGAGAAGGAGAGAGAATCACGTTCCTGCCTAAATCCAGAATGTAGTCGCGGCCAACTTCAATCATGAGACCATCTCCGGGATCCCACGAGAGTCACTTTAAAATGATTGGAAGGGTGGCAGAATTTTTTTTTTCCAAGATTGAGAACCTGTTGAAGGATGGGTCTCCGCGAATCTAATCCAAATATGGACCAGAAGATGGTGTAGATACTTAGCTCTGATTACAGAACTCCAAATTCCTGGTTTTGTTAATAATCTCCAGAAGGTATTAGTCGAAAGTGCCTTTTGAAATAGAGACAGGTTTTTGAGGCCCCAGCCTCCCATCGACTTTGGCTTAGAGAGATCCTCCCATTTGCTGAGATGAAAGATTATGTTCTTCTTACAACCAGACCAAAGAAATGAAAAGATGAGTTGACGGAGTGACTTCAAAACGGAGGCTGAGATGTGTGCTAAAGCCATCCAATAGACTGGTAGGCTTCCCAGCACCGCTTTGATCAAAATAAATCTCCCCCCCAAAGAGAGAAATATGTGCTTCCAGTTGAGAATTCTATCTTCGAATTTGTCAACAAGCCAAGCCCAATCTTTTAGAGTGTATCTGGAAGCTTTTAAGAAAAATCCTAAGTATGTAAATCCCTCCGCAATCTCGTGGAAACCAATACCAAATAACTCACTTAAGTCGAGTTTTAAGGAATCCTGCGCCTTTGAAATCAAGAAGATGGATTTAGTGGCATTGATTTGTAAACCAAATACATCACAAAATGAAGAGAGGATCGAATGTATAATGGACCATTCGGCAAAATTTGCAGATGTCAAGATCAAAACGTCATCAGCAAAAAGGATATGGAGAATATGAGTCAGCCCTGCCACTTTAATTCCTTTCAAGAGTCCCTCCGCTTGTTTGTTCTTTAATAAGATGCTAAGACCTTCCAGAATCAATATGAAAAGAAGGGGAGAGAGAGAGCAGCCATGTCTAAGCCCTCTCTCACAATGGAAGGCCTTTGTAGCTTTGCCATTGATTAAAATAGCCAGGGTTGCCAAGGAGATACAGCCCATTATCAAATTTGTTGTAGAAGTGCCAAAACTGCTCTGGATAAGGATGAGGTGTAGAAAGTTCCAATTTATGCAATCAAATGCCTTTTTAAGGTCCAGCTTGAGGAGGATGGCTTGAAGGTTTTTTGTCTTAATGGTGTGAATGAATTCTTGTGCAACGCCAATTGCATCCAGAATCTGTCTTCCCTTGAGGAAGCCAAGCTGTTCTTCGGAGAGCGCCCGAGAGAGATAAGGTCGGAGTCTACTAGCAATGATTTTAGAGATAATTTTATAACAGAGATTGCAGAGTGAGATGGGGCGGAAATCATTGAAATGCCTGGGAAAATTTGTTTTTGGGATTAGTACTACAAAGGTTTTGTTCAGTTGTGAGCTTACAAACCCTCTTGTTCTCAAGTCTTCAATGATGTCTAAAATGTCCTGGCCCATTAGATAAAAAAAGTGTAAGAAGAGTTCGACCGACCAATCGTCGGGTCCTGGGATTTTTTCCTTTTTAAAACTTTTGATTACCTCATATAGTTCCTCCTTTGTACAGGGGGAATGTAACAAAGTTGCTTCCTCTGGAGTAATCAATCTTGGAAATAAACTAGTTGTTGCTGTCTGCGCTGCAAGTGAAGGAGCTGGAGGGGTTTGGAAAAAAGATTTATAGTGAGAGTAGGCCACCGACTTGATCTCTGCCTGGGAGTGGTGTAGAGTTCCAGATTCATCTTCGATCTTTCATATTTGCTTTTTTGATCTACGGGCGCAGGCAACTCTATGAAAGTAGGTTGTATTTTTGTCACCTCCTGCCAACCACAACATCCTACTCTTTATACGCCATCTCTCCTCCTCTTCACGAAGCAGTTTGTTACAAGCGTCCTCTAGAGATCGAATCCTGTGTTCTAAGTCCTCACAGCTAGGCATCTGAAGCATTTGTTTTAATAGAAATTCCAGCTCAGTTTCAATGCTGTTATGCTTGGCTTGATCTCTGTCTTTTTTATCCTTTAACCATTGAATCGAGAGTGATTTTAAGGTACTGAGTTTTTTGAACAAATTGCCTTGTGCGTCTCCAGGAATGACGTGAGAGACGTCTGACCAAACTGATTTAACCATATTAATGAAGGAAGGTTCCTTCAACCACAACGAGTAAAATTTGAAGGGGTAACCCTTAGCTCCACGACCTTCCCCTAATTGAAGGCAGATCGGTGTATGATCAGAAAAGAAGGGAAGTTTAACCCATGTACGGCTACTATAAGTCGGAAGAAGAAGACTCTCAGCAACCAGAAAGCGATCTAGTCGTTTGGAAATATGAGCTGACCCTTGTCTTCCGTTCCTCCAGGTTGGCAGAAGCTCTGGAGGTTTTATATCAATCAGAGCATTTTTGTAAAAAATCTATTGAAAAAAACTAGAAAGAGGGTCAGTCAAAGCCGAGTCGCCCCAAATTTCAAAAGTGTTGGTAGTTAGATTAAGGTCACCGGCGAGAATGAGGTTCTCTGCCGCCAGTAGTCCCAGATCGTCTAGCCGCTGCCAGAAGTCCTTGCGTCCATTGCAAGGGCCATAAACGTTGAGTAGGTTGATAGGTCGATTTAGTTCCAGACTAGTCCCGGTAAGCAGGATTCCCCCAGGGCTGAGCATCGGGGAGAGATTGAAAAATGCAGGGTCCCAAGTGACCAGAAGTCCTCCCGAAGTTCCCACAGAACTTGTTGCACAGGACAACCAGCTCGGGCGAAGTAAATGCATGAAATCTCTAGCCACTGAAGCAGCAACAAGTGTTTCTTGAAGGAAGATGATAGAAGGTTGTGTCTGTTCGATGATTCTTTTCATGGAGGCTTGTTTCAGGGGTCCTCCGACCCCTCTGATGTTGAGGGATAGAAAGATCATGATTTCCCTCTTGCAAGGGATTTAATGCCTCTAAGTGCCCCTTGTGATGGAACAGGAATGGAAGAAACCGCTGAAGTCGAGCCAGTCAATGTCTTCTTTCGTGCACTGCGTGTTTTTAAAGGAGAGAGCTCCAGGCCTACTCCTCTTGACCAGGTAGGGTCCTGGTCTGTGGAAGGTATAAGTCTTGAGGAAGATGGTCGATCAGCGAGACCCCCGGATCCTAGTACTGTATTTTTACCATGGTAAGTGTGGAGCGGGAGAGATTCAAAGGGAAGGGAGGGTTCAAGGGACGAATCCCGAATCAGGGTATCCAGTTGTGTTTCCGAGTGGGGAGGTTCAGTAAATCCGAGAAGAGAGCTAGGGTCATGGGAGACATCTAAAGCATTGAAGGGGTTGGTCTCAGACAGCAAATGAGTAGTCTGTAAGGGTTGAGAAGAGTGGGGGACCTGAGCTGGAGATGGTATAGTAGCGGATGGTTGGATGGAGTCAGGTACGAGAGGATCAATGGAAAGGGCTGTTAATGAAGCCTTGGAGTTTGGAGACAAAATGAGATCAGCGTGCTCGGAAATGAAGAGCCTGTCCGAGGCCGAGAAGGTGCTATAAAGAGAAGGGTAGAGTTTTTGAATCTTACTCACGAAGTCATCCTCCGAAGCAGTGTCATCACTTTGATAGAAAGGAGCTTCAGATGGCTGATTTGGAGATGAGATATAGCCATTAAAATTTGCCTCTTCATCAGGGTCCAAGATCACCTCTGGAGGGGGGAACTTGGAACAGTCTCTTCGCAAGTGTCCTGTTCTATGGCAGAAAGAGCAGCGAAACGAAATGCCTAGGTAGTCCAATCTCTGAGAGAGCAGTTGTTCGCGCTAATCTATCTCCAAGACTTTAGGAAGACCAGCCTGAATGTCTAATTCCACATAAATCCTCGCTATTCTTCTATCCTCTGCCTCAAGTAAGTTTGAGTCCACTTTGAGAAAACGCCCTATGGATGCTCCAATCCGTTCAAGAGCTTGCAGGTTCCAAAGTTGGAGCGGGAGACTTGGGAGGAGTACCCAGAGATGTCGAAGACCAAAGAATTCTGTGGCAGGGTTAAAACCAAGTCTCCAACATTTTAGCATGAGACTTCCCCCATCAATGGGCCAAAAGCCTCCCAGGATCAAAGTAGAGTCATCTGGAGTCTTAAAAATAAAACCTAGCCAACCTTGTTGTAACAGGTGAAACTTAGGAAGGTACCCGAGAATAGGTTTCCAAGTTCTGTCCATCCAGTCTTCTAACTTCTGCTTGCAGTTTAGTTTATAGGCTAAACGTCCAACTAAGGCACACAGGGCTAAGTTGCAAGCTTCAGGTAGCCCGATATCCATTCCAAGCACAAGTTTGGGGTGCCTTCGCTTGGGTTTCCAAACCTTTTGTGGGCGTTTCTGTGATCCAATGTTCTTGTAAGATGTCGAGTTCTGCAAAGACTTGTAATCTGGAGGTGGAAAAATCTTCTGTGATCCTGTGTTGTACTGTGTATAACCTGGTTGAGGTGAGGATGGATGAGGCTTTTCCAAAAGGGACTGTGGTGGAACGTTCTTTGAAGAAGTAGCCGTCAGATGAGATTGTGGAGCAGAGTAAGGTGTAAGATTGGGGCTGGAAAGTGAAAGAGGAGGTGCACCAACAGTCTTATTAGAATGAAAGTGTTTTGTACAGAGGTCGTCTATTGAGGCCAGAACCTCTGGGTGGTCCCAAGGGTCCCCCAGGTTCTCAGCAGATATAAACGTTTCCTTTGACTCCATGTGCAACTTCAAAAGAATACAAAGGGAAGAGGGCGAAATACGAGGACAAAAATCTCAGTTGACGAGGATTCTGACAGATCCAGCGGGTTTAAAGGTAAAGCAGTCAGAAAAGTGAAATGGAGTAGCAGGAGTCACTCAGCGCAGATCAGTGATCAGAAGGGGGACAAGGAAAAAGACAAGAAAGACAGCAGGTAAGCCCGTGGTTGAGATAGCCCGACAAACTATGTCGACCACCCAACGAGCAAATGAGACAAAACAACGAGTAAAAGATGGAAAAACCGAGCTGAGTTGGATGAAACCAACCGAGAGGTGCCAGGGAGAAAAGAGTAAGTCAGATCAAAATGGAGCGAGAGAAACCAACTACAAGAAGCTTACCGCAGTTGATGAGATTCGGAAGAACATCTGTTGTGGACATCTGGTCAGGTTACAGTCTTTGGTGAGCTTCAGTATCAGAACCAGGTTCAAATACACCATGGGCGCCAAAATCGCCCGCCCCTCAGACGAAACGATTCTCAAATAAGCTTTACCATATTTTAAATTTTCAAACTTTTGATATAGAATAGCTCGAAATTAATCAAATAGTACAAGAGATATTCTTGGTGTTGTGCTGTTCGGATTTGTGAGAGGCTAGGGGCAGTTTCTGGTAAATATGTGACACACACGAGGCTCTCTGCTCTGCTGCCAGATTATTTACAGTCGAGATCCTATATAGTTTGGGGATTGTTGTTTCTGGCTTGTTCATATGTTCATGTTTATATATATACATGGGCAGTTACGTATTCCGCGTTATCCAACCACCCACGGTTTTTACCAGGTTTTCATTCGCTGCTTTTCGTCCATGTTAAGCTTTTCGTTTTGACTTTGAAAAACTTTATAGTTGTGGATATGAAAAACTTTTAATGCATTTATGTTTTCCTTCAAGCCCAAACTAAACATGAAAGTCTAATAAATCAATACCCTATCCACTACAAGCATTTGCTCCACTCTGTAGTTGATATCAACCAACCACATCATTGACTTTTATTGTATTTTCATATTAGAAGAGTACTACTATTTTACTTTTTTCAATAAAAAAGAATAATGCTTCAAATTTACAAAGATGTTTAAAGTTTATATATGTAAAGTTTAATTTTAAAAAGATGTTAAAATTGTATATATGTATTTTCAATTTTGTTTCTCATTTTCTAATGGAATATTTATGGATATTAAAGTTTCATTATTGTGTTAAATATATTCATATAATTATTAGAACGGATTAAATTAATAATTTTAATATTGTAGTTGTTGCAATAGGAGAAACATTGTCATCGATTCAACTTCAATTTTATTGAAATAAGATTTAAACTGTATCAATATCTCTATACATTATAATCTAAAGTATCATTGTAATCTAAAATATGTTTTATTTTTTTTTAATATATATTATTGACGCTCCCAAATTCAAGTTTCCTGTAAATTTAAGGGAAACTTCTACTCGTTAGGGACACTAGTATCCACTTTAGAAACACCAAAAACTAGTGCAATATAGATTTTAACTAAATCAATTTTTTAAGTGAAGATTTAAAAATGAATACTATAATTTAACATTATTTATTATTAAAACAACGGTTTGTTTTTTTTTTTTTTTGCTAAAACCGATATCTTTATAATGAGAAATTAAGTAGTCATTATTAAAGCATATATTTGTTTTTGGTTAAAATTTATGTTTTTTTAAATGAAAAATATTATTAATTTTTATTAAAAAATAGAATTGTTTTTTATTATGATATTTTTGTAACGAGAAATTAAGTAATCATTATTTTTTTCCTAAGGAAAAAAAGTAATTTTATTTCAATAAAAAAAAATTACATTCTGTATATGCATTTATAAAAGAGCCAAGGAATGGCTTGTACATATGTATGTTCTCCATGAAATAGAAAAAGGACTTATAATTTTGAGATTACAAAACAGGCCTCTCCATGAAATAGAAAAAGGACTTATAATTTTGAGATTACAAAACAGGCCTGAGGTCATAAGTTTTACAAAATCAAGGGTGGGGCCATCTTCCATTTTTCTCATAGCATAAAAGCATAATCCATATAGGTCTCTGTATCAGAGATAGAACATATATCCTAGTCAAAATGTCTCATGTCAAGGAGTTCCATAAAGTATAGTCTTTGTCAAAAAAAAATAAAAATAAAACCCTAAAAAAAGCCCAGAGCATATTTTATGTCAAGGAGTTCCATAAAGTGTAGTCTTTACCAAAAAAAAACCTCAACAAAATTCAGCATATATCGTAGTAAAAAGTATCTTGAGCCCCATAAAATGTAGTCTTTGCAAAAAAAACACACCCTCAACAAAAGCCGAGAGTCCTAGTGGAGAGGGTATCCATAAAAGGTGGATGGTAGAACTCATAAAAAGTGTTATTATTTTCTTCTTTCATCATCCAGTGTCCATGATCCAAGCTGAGTCCTTCTTTGGATAATTGATCTGCGTGTCCTTCTTTGAATAGCCTCTTAATTCCTTTCTCTATACATGATGAATTTCAAAATCATCATAAAAAATATTTAAAATGCTTTGCACTTCCTTAAAAATGGATCTCAAGAAAATATTTTAACCCCTAGCATGGTTTTGTACCCATCTAACTTTTAAATAGTCACTAGCATGGTTTTGTACCCATCTAACTTTTAAATATACACTATTATTAAAGCATACATTTGTTTTGATTAAAATTATATTTTTTAAATAAAAAATATTATTCATTTTTATTAAAAACATATTTTTGGTTTTGTACCCATCTAATTTTTAAATATACACTATTATTAAAATATACATTTGTTTTGGTTAAAATAATATTTTTTAAATAAAAAATATTATTAATTTTAATTAAAAACATATTTTTGTTTTATATTCAAATAGCATTGCTTACATATCAGTTTGTTTTCATAAACCAATTTTTTTTTAATTTTTACAAAGTTATTCGCAAATAATATATTAAACCAAATAATATGAAATATTTTTTATATTTTTTAATTTTTATTCACATATTTTTGTTTTATATTCAAATAGCATTGCCTACATATCAGTTTGTTTTCATAAACCAGATTTTTCAAATTTTTACGAAGTCATCAGCAAATAATATATTAAACCAAATAATAAGAAATATTTTTTATATTTTTTAAATTTTGTTCATCTCATTTTCTACATAATCCTTCATGTGCAAATGTACTTCTCATTTAATAAAATGTACATACAAATACTGAATTTTAAGAGGATGCCCTGTGCAACATGGCGTGGGTTATCAGTTGCTTTGACCTGCACAAAGTAATTTCTGTAGGTGAATTGTTTATCATGGGTTTGTTTCTGAATTACAGCTAAAAATTAACAATGATTATTAAATCTTTCTTTTTAATTATTAAAATGGGTTAAAAAAGTTGTCCAAACCATTTAATATTACAAATAATCAAATAAATTAAAATATTTATTTTTCTTAATTGGGAATTAATGAAAAATTGTTGATGCAAATTGTTGATAGTTTTTAGTCTATAATTCAATTTCAATAATCTTTGGAAGATTCTTTTTATATATCACCAATGCTTTTTTATTGAAACCTTCATTTGAAACAACAATTGGGATTGATAAGTTCTATCATTTGTGTAGAGCCTTTTGAACACCTACACATGTCATTTGATGTTTGGTTTATGTTCTATCTTGCAAACCACCATGTGTCATTTGTTGATTGGTCTATGTTATATGTTCCATCATGCAACCTACTCCCTCTGCTTGACACCCCCTTCATCCTCTCTTCACCTTCACATTTCTTTTGTTTGCCAAACATTGTCCTATGGTTTTGCTCCATCATCATCTCTTCATTATCTTAATAGATGTCCCTTCTTTATTTTTCTCTGGAAAAGTCACCGATTATTGGAGGTGGACATCCAAAAAGAGGATTTGCATTTGGAGTTACATGGTTGTTGAAAATATCTCACAAAATGTGTGATGAAGATTGAACTTGTGAAGTAATCATTTTTCATCCAAAAACAAAATCCCATGAATTTTTAATAACATAAACACCCCAATTCATTTTTACGTTATCTTACCTAATATGCTAATTTATAAATATATTTTCTCTCATATGTGTCAAAATACCACTTAGCGATGCATAAAGATGGATATCGATAAAGGTTTTTTAAATGATGTGGTACACACTTGCAACGACAACATTAAATTTTTGGATTGCATTATTAGTCCCTGCCATAGGCATAGAGGGACTATAGCAATCGATAATTCGATGACCTAGTATTAATTTGTCTGTTGACCACAAATATTTGTAGAATATCTAATGTTGGAACTAGGGAACAAAAAACATTTCTTTTTATATAATAAAAAGTACCATGTATGTCATGATCTGCTTGGATAACAGATTGACGGTCTTATTGCTGGCTTAGCTATTCCCAATGTTTTATATGTGAGCATATCCAAACTTTTTGATAGTATACCGTATTTTTGAATCATATATTTTTTTATGCATTTCTTGAAGCTGAATTAATGCTAGCATTAGTTCGAATGTTTTTCTTAGCATTTTCTGCTAGCTAAATTTATTCCAATGTTTGATATGCCAGCGTATTCAAGGTTTGTCTATTTTTTATTATTATTAAGTACTTAACGCATTGTTTCTTAAATGTTTACATAGCGCAGCCTTAAATGTTTACCTACATGCCTCAAAGCCTTAAATGTTTACTTAACTTGTGTATCACTGAAAGAGTGGACATGAAAAATAAAAATAAATTTGAATAATTAATTGAATAAAATTTAACAAAACATTATCACATATTAATAATGAATACTATATTTAATATTAATATTACACTATAGATATCATAAATTTAATTTATAGTTTATGAATGGAAATAAATGGGTGGGTTGCAAGTTGCAATACAAGTGGTATCCATGCATAATTTAGTATTCCCGAATCAGTTTTATTTGAAATTTATCAAAAAATATTATAAACGAAAGTTCTGGTTCACATTTTCCATTTTCCATGTTTCCATTGATATTCTATAAATTACTCAATCTCATGTATATGACGGAATTGTTGGGTACATGTGAACCCTCTACTCTGCCAACCCGCAACTCCGTAATTGTTGGGTGCAAAATGTATATGGCGGAAGTGTTGGGTGCAAAAAGTATATCACGGAACAAGCTGCACATGAAAAATGAAAAATTAAAATAAATTTCATCTTTATTATCATAAACAAAATCAAAATTCCAAAAGTCCAAATTTACATTTAAAAACGTATAAGTATATGACGATCGTTGGGTGCAAAATGTATATGACTAATTATCATAAACAAAATCAAAATTCCAAAATTCCAAATTTAGATTTAAAAACGTTAAAAATAATATTGAAGAAAATTTAAATAATTGTTTATACTTGTTGGGTGCAAAATGTATATGGCGGAAGTGTTGGGTGCAAAAAGTATATCACGGAACAAATTGAACATGAATAATGAAAAATTAAAATAAATTTCACCTTTATTATCATAAACAAAATCAAAATTCCAAAATTCCAAATTTACATGTAAAAACGTACAAGTATATGACAGAATTGTTGGGTGCAAAATGTATATGAAGAAAGTGTTGGGTGCAAAATGTATATCACGAAACATGTTGGACATGAAAAATGAAACATGTGAACCTACGACTCTGCCAACCCGCAACTCCATAATTGTTGGGTGCAAAATGTATATGGCGGAAGTGTTGGATGCAAAAAGTCTATCACGGAACAAGTTGACATGAAAAATTAAAAATTAAAATAAATTTCACCTTTATTATCATAAACAAAATCAAAATTCCAAATTTACATTTAAAAACGTATAAGTATATGACAAGGTGCAAAATGTATATGATGGAAGTGTTGGGTGCAAAATGTATATCACGGAACATGCTGGATATGAAAAATGAAACATGTGAACCCGCCACTCCGCCAACCCGCAACTTTGTAATTGTTGGGTGCAAAATGTATATGGAAATATATCACGGAACAAGCTGGACATGAAAAATGAAAAATTAAAATAAATTTCATCTTTATTATCATAAACAAAATCAAAATTCCAAATTTCCAAATTTACATTTAAAAACGTTAAAAATAATATTGAATAAAATTTAAATAATTGTTTATACTTGTTGGGTGCAAAATGTATTGGCTGAAGTGTTGAGTGCAAAAAGTATATCACGGAACAAGCTGGACATGAAAAATGAAAAATTAAAATAAATTTTACATTTATTATCATAAACAAAATCAAAATTCCAAATTACATTTAAAAACGTATAAGTATATGATGGAATTGTTGGGTGCAAAATGTATATGACAAAAGTGTTGGGTGCAAAATGTACATCACGGAGTGCAAAAAATATATCACGGAACAAGTTGGACATGAAAAATGAAAAATTAAAATAAATTTCACCTTTATTATCATAAACAAAATCAAAATTCCAAATTTACATTTAAAAACCTTAAAAATAATATTGAATAAAATTTAAATAATTGTTTATACTTGTTGGGTGCAAAATGTATATTACAGAAGTTGGGTACAAAAAGTATATCACGGAACAAGTTGGACATGAAAAATGAAAAATGAAAATAAATTTCAACTTTATTATCATAAACATAATCAAAATTCCAAAATTCCAAATTTACATTTAAAAACGTATAAGTATATGACGTGATTGTTGGGTGCAAAATGTATATGATGAAAGTGTTGGGTGCAAAATGTATATCACAGAACATGTTGGACATAAAAAATGAAACATGTGAATCAACCACTTCGCCAACCGGCGACTCCATAATTGTTGGGTGCAAAATGTATATGGCAGAAGTGTTGGGTGCAAAAAGTATATCACGGAACAAGCTGGACATAAAAAATGAAAAATTAAAATAAATTTCACTTTTATTATCATAAACAAAATCAAAATTTCAAAATTCCAAATTTACATTTAAAAACGTATAAGTATATGACGAAAATTGTTGGGTGCAAAATGTATATGACAGAAGTGTTGGGTGCAAAATGTATATCACGAAACATGCTGGACATAAAATCATCTTTATTATCATAAACAAAATCAAAATTTCAAAATTCAAAATTTACATTTAAAAACCTTAAAAATAATATTGAATAAAATTTAAATAATTGTTTATACTATTTATTAAGTAAAAAGTGTTATAGCATTATAAAAATTACTATAAATCCTGGTACAATGTTATGATATTCTATAAATTACTCAGTTTCATGTATATGACAGAATTGTTGGGTGCAAAATGTATATGGTGGAAGTGTTGGGTGCAAAATGTATATCACGGCTCTGTAATTGTTGTGTTACATGTATTATGTATTAAATATTTTATTAGGAACCTTCGTTAAAGTACCAGACATTAATAATTTTTTAGAAATTTCAAATAAAACTCATTCGAGAATACTAAATTTTGCATGGATACCACATATAGTGCAACTTGCAACCCACACATTTACTCCCGTTCCAACCTAGTAAGAACTACATTGTCATACAACACTTGTTTCTCCTTGAAATACCTTTCTATATACCTGCTCTTGCTTTTCACCGTAAATCTTTGGGGTGAAACCTTTTCCGTTATCAGGATCTCAAATCGGCAACAACAAAGTTGTGTACGGAGTGGATGAAGCCAATAATTTGATCAATTTATTCGCTTGGTTTCGATGCGCTCTGGATGTAACAAGTGTATGCTCAACAATAGTATTGCATAGCTAAATTGGAATAAAGTGCATTTGATTTATATGTGGAGTTTGGTGTGTGAGAACAAATGAAAATCGAATTGAAATTTATGATGGAATTTTATTTGTTGGTTAAGTGTCTCCCTAGTAAATTGATTTTACGCCTCTGATCTAATCCTCACCTATTATAACATCATTGTTATACATGTCATCTCAAAGGTTTGAAATTGGCATTCAGTGTTCTTTCACTTTTACAAATTTAATGGAAATTTGGTTTGTATAAGTCAATTTGGTAATGAAAATTTGTTTTGTGTTGTGTTGTTGGATTAGAATTTGAGATTTCTAACTTGTTTTTTCATTTTCATAATTTTTTTAATATTTTATTATTTATAATTATATATTTTCTTAAATTTTAGTAGTCAAATTGTTGGAGAGAGTTTCTTGTCCCACTCATACATCAAATTAGTGTCTGGTTTGACCATAATCTTAAAATATTATAATTATTAAATTAATATCAAATAACTAAATTATCAATATAAATATTAAGAATTTTAATTGTCAATATAAATATTTTGTGACCGTAACCTTAAAATATTATAATTATTAAATTAATATCAAATAACTAAATTGTCAATATAAATATTAAAAATTTTGTGATGTATATTTTTTAAGTAATGTTTTAAATTTTTTTAAAAGTAATTTAATTGATTAAAATATTTATACATAGTATATTGTTAACATGGAAGTCCACTAAAAATATTAATGGCCAAATTTAAAAAAAAAAAATCAATAAACCAAATAAATTTGGTTTAATAAATCACTAAATACATATAAAAAGATTTAAAGAAACTAACCATCCATAAACAAAGTTTTATATTAAAAAATATACATTTACATCAAGAAATTAACAAACTATTTATTAATATAACAATTTTCGATGTTTATTGAGTTAAAATCCACTTGATAAATAAATTAATGAAAATTTTCTATAATTAACCTGATAAATAATGCAATCTTCATAAAACATAAAAATAATAATTCTATAAATTTTAACTTCAAAATTCAATCTTAATATATATATATATATATATATATATATATATATATTCTAATAATAAATTAAAAATATATTAAAAATATATTAAAAAATCAAAACAAAACCATTACCAACAAATATAACAACTTATCTTTATGGTTTTATATTGATTTTTTTTTGGAAAGTCTAACTTAATTACCAACAGATATAACAGCTTATCTTTATGACTTATATATTGTTTTTTTTTAAGGCCTAATTTTTTGAACCTTTGTCTAATCAAGACAAAACTATATACTTTCATGGATTATTCTCTTGATTTATTTCTATTAGGATGTAGTGGGGTTTCCTCGCACATCTAATTTCTCCTTTCTTTGAGTGCTTTATTCAATTGCATCTAATTTATATATATTTTTAATTATTTTTTGTTCAATTTACTTTTCTCTAAAATAGGTTTTATTTTTTCAATTTTAGAAAAAAATGTTTGCTTTTTTGGTTGTTTAGTTGTTTTACAAAATGAATTTATTATGTTGAAAATTTGGGACACTAGGATTATACATAAATAATTATTTAAATCTACAAATCTAATAATTTCTGATCTCCGCCAAAAATCATCATTTATTTTAACCTACAACTTTCTTTTTTCTAATTTTTCTGTGTTTAGTATTTTGTTGTTATTTTTTTATTTTTTATTAAGTTATATTGATGTAGCTAATTTTTATTTTTGTTTGGTATTTTGTTGTTATTATTTTATTTTTTATTAAGTTTTATTGATGTAATATTTAAACATTTAGAATTTTTTATTTTAATTTAA
>JASDQU010683316.1:75586-87169 GCA_032191745.1 Picea mariana
AGGTCATGAATATATATATATATATATATATATATATATATATATATATATATATTCTTTGTTAATGGTGGAGGAAAAGAAAAGAGAAGAAATTACATGTTTGATACAATTGATATGAAACATTTTTTAGTTCCTTCAATAAACAATTCTTTATTTATTTGTTTGTTTTATCTATGTGAAAGAGCTAGGATTGAAAATGGTTTATGCATGTTAAAGTTTAAAATAAATTGCTAAAAATTTGTTGGAACTTAAAGTTTTGGGTTCATTTCACGCATGCGCACATGGACAAACAATGTTGCGAGCGCTCATTCCAAATTTTGTGGGAATTTTGTATGCGCCAAGTTTAAGTTTTGTGCATGTTGAAACTAAATGCGCAGAGAAGGGAAAAACGTGTGTGTCGGACTGAGTTTTGAAAATGCATGCCAAGTCTGAGGCCTATCAAATGCGTCTCGGTCTCGGTTTTGATGTGCACCGGAAATTAGGAAGACACACATCAAAATCAAGAAATGAATCATTAGGAAATCTCGTCGAATGATTATGGCCAACAACACAAGGTTTCGTGGAACTACCAAAATATGAGTTGGTGAGGCTATTAAGATTGCCCTGATTCCAAAAGGCTACGTGGACTATAGGCAAGTTCCAAAAGTATGCAAGTCACTTTTGTCAATAGAACGAGTGGGGCACAACAGAAAGAGACAGAACTCCTGAACAAAGAAAGCCATAAAAGGAAGCAATGACATCATAAATCAAGTGAGATGGGTAGATGATGAAAGAGTCGAACACCCACTTAGAGCGTTCATTGAGTTATGGTTTAGTGTGTTGAGTTCACTCTAAGCCTGTGTAATGTTGTATTGCTTCTTAATATAAATATGAGTATGTCATATGTCTGGGGTCTTAAGAGGATGTGCAATGTTCAATGTGTTGTGTTTCTAAGGATTTATATAAGAAGGGATGTGTGATTCTATTGTTGTCAAATATAGTTTGTTTATTGTATGTTTGTGTTCAATTGAATGAAATGAATAATAAAGCTACAACAATTCTGATCTATTATGTGTCTATCATGTGTTATTTGGATATGTGTGTGTATTGTTTTACTTATTAATCACAATAAGTAGTCGGATATGGAATGTATAAATGTCATCCCAGATGGATCTCAGTTTTTCTTGTCCTTCATCCCTAACACAAGACCTTATGGTCTATGTGATCCTCTCTACATCTCAAGTGAGACCTTCCTTGGCCTTGGCAAATGATTGGTATGTTGATGCTCTAGGGATTTTGTTGGTCAACTATGGACAAACCCTTGGTCTAAAATCCCCGGCATTAGGAAGGATGCGCGCAAGCATGAAAAAAATGTCAACAAATGGTTCCATTGTTGAGACCTAAAATTCTTGTAGGGAATGATGAAGGCAAGAGATGATGTGGTATCCATCTCGGGAGGAAATTCAAGACTGGTTAACTGCAAAAGAGCATGAGTTTTCCCCACAAGAAACTCAGGGACTGGGAGTGAATGTGAAGCAATGGAAAGACAAATATCTCTACACTGATATGCATGAGTTTTTCCTTGTTGAATTTCCTTGTTTATTGGATGAATGGATGAAAAGGAAAAATGCTACCAATTCTACTGTATGGCCTTTAGGACCAATGGTTTGGGATCAATCCACACTTGATAGATTGAAGGTGTTGGAAAATAAGTGGACTTGGGCCATTGATTTCTGGTTTTCTTAAGTAAAGGAGGTATATATTATTGAGTTTGTTGTGGAGTACAACGATTATTTCAGCGAGGTTGAAAGAAATTTCATGGAAGATCAAAAGGTTCGAGGAAATGAATAAAATAAGAAATTACACTATGGAAAATATGTTGTTCGTAGAGAAAGGGTTGATGCGCATGGAGCTCGATAGAATGTTGAGTAAACTCCCCTATCGTTGGGGGGGTTGCAAGGACAGGGGGACATGAGAGAGGAGATGGATCCATTGAGGAGGATTCAGACACTGTTGATATGAGGTGAGGAATGGAATGGACCCAGAGGAGCAGAGGAGAAAAAGATTCGAAAGATACACAAAAAGATTTGAGCTAAAAAGAAAGGTGGAACAAAGAGGTGGAAAAGAGTTAGCTAGGGGCACACGACAAAGGGTCGGGCTCAGGATGAAGAGAAAATAAACCACAACATGCGGTAGTGAGAAAGATTTTGCTATGCTAGAGAGGAGCACAGATGAGGATAGCCCCGCAAAGATGTGTGGCATTGAGGATAGGGTGTCCAATGGAGATACTAGTAGTAGTGGTGGTGGTGGTAGTAGTAGTAAGGGCCTAGGTGAAGAAGTTTTCACCCCTTGGTTGTTGTGGAGTTTCGAAACATTAGAGGAAGATGAAGCACAAAGAAATGGTGCACTAATAGGAGAGGAAGATGGAGCACGGAGTAGTGGTGCGCAGATAAAAGAGGAATATGAAGGTTCCCTTAGTGGTGGGGGAGACAAATTGGCGATAATATATGGTCTTGCGCGGTTGTAGGTAGGAAACTCTCTCGGTCACCTCATAAGAAACGTCAGAAGAAGATCGACTTACCCCCCCTTATGCATCTTTAATAAAGAAGAAAGAAAAAAAAAGTGAAGCGATTGGAGTAGGAGAAGGAGTAGAAGACAAAAGAATTTAAGAGACGAGTAAAGAAGAAGGTGAAGTCAATACCACTTCATCTAGGAGAATATCAGTAGCAAGAAGTTTGACAACCAACAGTCAGATTAGTGGAGTTGGTTTGAGAATGATGATGTCAAATCAGGATAACACCCTAAGGCTACTTCTGTTCCACATAATAGGTAAGGATGATGTGAAACAACATTGGTTCATGTGCAAATAAATCTGGTATGTGAAGAGGATCACAGATGAAGCATCAAGGATCAAGCAGTTGGAGACCATGTTCACGGAAAAATCCTTGATGTGGTACATGAAGTACAAAGCCACTACGCTAACAAGACAGACGAGGTCCTTGAAAAAGATCGAGCAGGATCTTCTTAGGGAGTTCCAGAAATCTAAGTCAAAGTCTCAATGCATCATGAAGATAAAAGAGATTAAACAAAAGGAAGGAGAAACTGTGTGGGATTATGAACAACAGTTTAATATTTTATTAGATAGGATGGCATTCCAAATATAGGATTTGCAACATAGGGAGTGGTTTCTTGTGGGGTTGATTCCCCATATCCAAGTCCCTCTCACCTAGCATAAGGTGACAACTCAAGCGAAGGTAGTAGAAATTGTAGTGCGCCTAGACGCTGCACCGGGAGGGGCATAGGTTTCAATGAGGTTGGTGAAGGTGCATTTGCAACTGGCCAACCTAATGATGTAGTTGCAAGATATGGAAAAGTTGTAGGTTGTGTGTGAGCACGTATGGTGTACCACATGTCGCTTTCAGGGGCATCGCAAGGACAAATGCCCTGTACTTCCAAATTATGTGGCGAAGGGCGTGCCAAGTCGATTTTCATTCAGGCATACATATTGGTGCAAAATATGTAGACATTGGGGCCATGTACCACCCGACTTCCCAACTTTGTAGAAGTATCAAATGACGAACCATACTCCATTCTGTAAGTTTTGTAAATTCGTGGGACATGATGTTAATAACTGTCGATCACTCCAGTTGATACAAGACAATACTCGCAATGCATTCTAGGTAGAGGAAGAGCATAAGGGTGGTGATCATGACAGTGCTCAAAGAGGAGGATACGAAGAAGATCCCCGTAGTGTATATGGGCGCGATCGTGACCGAGGATATGGTGTAGGGGGAGGTAGACCCCCCACTTGTTTCAATTGTGGAGAAATTGGTCATGTGTCGAGGTTTTGTACCAAACCATGTGTACTTTGTGGATATTGCTACAGTCCTAAGCATGTCACCGAAGACTATCCCGACTTGTTAAAAAAGTGGGAAGACAAGAAGGCCAATTGCAACATGGTACATGTGGAGCTGTGTAAGAATAAGAAGAAAATGAGTAGGTTGATGGTACTTTGAGCATATTGAATGCTCGGGTCAGAAGTTGGAGGGTAAAATAAGGAAGGTAGCACAACCCCCTCTGAAATTTGATGTTTCCCAACAAAAATAGTTCTAGTGTGATGCGCAGGAAGTGTTGGAAGAAGAAAGAGTGTGCAAGGACTTGCAACACATGACTCAAAGCTCACTTGAGGAGACTCGGATCCGAGAAGAAGTGTAGTGGGAGACATAGAGATCACTGGAGGAAGCTCAAATCTGTGAAGAGGTACAACATACGACGTAGAGGTCACTGGAAGAGGCTTTTTCCCATGAAGAATTGCAATGTGCAACACAACAATCATTGGAGAAAGATCGCATGCACAAAGAAATACAATGCGCGACACAATGGTCATTGGAAGAATATCGTAGATAGAACGAGCTGCAACACAATGAGCTAGGGAGTCGGAGAGGCTTTGTTCCTAGATGGATGGGATGAAACAGTTTCAGGAAGTTTCAGTTCCAATAGCACAAGGCACTCATCAACAAGAGAAAGAAGACAACAACAACAAGGACAACCTTATTCGTTAAGAGGTAAATTATAAATTATATTTGTTTGAGTTAAATTTCACTATGTATTCATGAAATTGTTCTCATGTAATTAATTATGGTTTTATAGACTTGTTAAAAACAAAGAGAAAGAACTTAAATTTCAGACTTCATGAAATTAGGTTGTCAACCTGATTACAACGTCAAAGTTTAACTATGAAGCCCTGGGGAGGGCTTTGCAGTATTGAATCGTATACTCATCGGTGATCCTCATGTTATAAAACTTGTTCAAAAGGATTTTCCATATACTTTATTTTGAGAAACTACAAATGTATGCTCAAGAAAATACTCTTTCAAGTTATTTTTTTTAAGAGAGGCTTTCCCAATTAGTTGGTGTTGAGCAAGTATAAATGTATGTTTAAGAAAAACAATTCAAGCAGAGATTCTTTTAGTGATTGTTTTGGCAAGAGTTTGTCATCCTGTAGTTTACTAGTAAAGTTATAAGTAGTTTTTGAAATAATATTTTAGAGAGATTTTGTTTGATAAAGTACAAATTTGATTGTGCATTTGTGTCATTGAAACTTGGTATACATGAAATTATGAATCTAATTTATATTGTAGTAATTGAATCATAGATACAAAAAGAAATAACATTTTGTGCATGATAACTTGCAGTTTTTTCAACAACTAGAAATTTTGATAAGGTCTTTATCAATTTTAAAATTGGATATCAAATCTCATTAATCTTCCATTTAACTATTATAGCCACTCCAAATGAGCTCAAATTAAAATATCTTCAATGTATTTCATAAAAAAAACATGAATCCCTAATCAAAGTTCTAATTGTGAAATATTTTAAGATATATTTCTAAAACTACAAGATGTTTGATCTCACTATATGTTTAGTTTATAAAGTTATTTTTAAAATTGTTCAGATAAACTTATAACTTATTGAAATTTTAAAGTGAAAATTGTTTTATATTATTTAGTTATGTTTAGATTTCTTGTTGATTAAATTAGATTCAAATTTATTTCATTAAAATACTAAATATATGTTTCAAATATAGTGTTTTGATATTTATATTCAATGTATAGTGCTTTGATATTTATATTCAATATATAATGTTTTGAGATTTATATTCAATAGTTGTTTAAATAAAAGAATATCGTTACCTTTTATTATCCTTACAATAATGAAAAACTAGCTTTTATTCACATCAAAACTAGCTTTTATTCACATCACAAAGCATATATTTAATTTATTTTAAAATTCTGTTTTAAAATCATATAGTATACATATATTTCCATTTCTAATCATTACTTGCATCATAGGGAATCAAATTCTATATAAAATAGATATTATGTTAGTATACATATATTTCAATTTCTAATAATTACTTGCATCATAGGGAATCAAATTTTATATAAAATAGATATCATAGTTTAACATAATATCTAGAAAGATATTTTATTAAGACATGCATTTGTTTTGTTTTGTTCGGGTGAAATTGATTTTTTTTTAAATAAAAAATATTATTAATTTCATAAAAAATATAAGTTTTGTTTTTATATTTAAATTGCATTTACTCTCTTTTTATAATGCAAAATTTTAAAAATACATTCATAAATAATATATTAAACTAAATTATAGTAAATAATTTTTATATTTATTACGTCGAAGACATTTTTTAAGGGGAGGCTTCTCTCTAGTCTTTCGTCATCTGTTGAGGGCATATCAAAACCTGCCACTCATTTGTCGAATTTGAAAAATCTTCTTCATCCACGCATTTTCTTCCTCACCAACTCCAACATGTTAGGGTTCAAGATTTCTTTTGTCTGATGTTAGACGCACATTCACTGCTATAACCTATGCCTTCAGGTCACATAATCTGATATCAATTAAGTCTAGCTTCAAAGCTCACCTCCTTCTGATGCACCGCCTTCACTCCAAAGAAACCATGGAAGGCCTAAATGGAGAAGCCCGTCCACGTACCTCCAATTGTGACTATTCACGATGTACACGAATTGGGCGACGACGATGATTCCCCAGAAGTGGTTGAGCTCAAACGCTAAGCCATCCCCAACTTGTAAACGACCACCCATCCAAGCAACAGTTGGATGAATATGGTAAATAATGCTTTATATGTGTTGGGTGTTGCAATGCTCTAATCTTGTATGAATTTTTGGATTGGAAAATTGGTGGCATAGTCATAGATCTGTGGGATGAGACCGTAAAAAATATAGCCGCAACCGATGTTATTCTCTCAAATTCCCCCAATAAGATGAGTATGAGCTTGGAGAAGGCGTAGATAAGTGTGAGAGGTATGGCCATTCCCATGAGGAGGATGGTCGATCGATGAAGATAGATCCCCAATATCTCGTAGTTCTTCACTTGCTAGGCATGTGTGCATAGCATCGCCACGATGCTCCCCATACCCATTCGTTCCCAAAAAGAAAAAATCCAGATTCAGATCTATAATTCGCAGGAGAAAATCAAGAAATAAATTGAACCAAAAGCTCCATTTCCATTCTCAGTAAATTGATCAAAATTTCTATAAGGAGATTAGGGTGATTAGTATATACCATGAGGCCATAAGCAAAGACTTGGATCCCCGTGTTCCCAAGAGAAAAAACAATGAGCTCCAGGTTTCCTAGATGGCCAAAGAAGATCTAGGTAGCTATGCTCATCATGTAGTTCACCATGTACATCGCCACTCTTGGCAAGGCCAGGCGACATAGTTGCTTGGATTCCAAGAACACAACGTGTCTCTCATCATATTCATCCATGGTAAGTTGGTAAGTAATTAACGACCTAGGAGCCCGCTAAATCTGGGAATTAGTACTTTCAGCCTATTAATTTTTATTGTTTATGTTGAATTTTAGGGTTATAGTATCACGTATTATATTAAAAGTTCAAATATATGGATTTGGGTTTAAAAATCGTCGTGTATTATTTTGGGCTTCAATCTTACAATTCTAATTAGTGTGTTTAAATTTATTTTGGGCTTGGACATTGGAGTCCTGGTTAAAGGGTGACTGTAATTTATTTTAAGTTCGATTGTTACAATACGAGGATTAGAAAGTGGTTGTAATTCTTTGTGTTTTCTATTTTCCATTGAATGGTGGAATTTAGGGTTAAAGGATCTCATGTTTTTGTTGCAGGAGGAGTTGGGTTTGACGTGTTGGTCGAAGGTTTCCAAATATATTTAGAAATATATATGGAGGCTGGAGAACTTGGGGATGGATGGTACTTCAATAAGGCGAAAATTGAAAAGTCTGTGTCTTTGATACTTGATGGTATCAACGCCAATAAGTAGGCCAATTTGCAGAAATCCTACTACGATTTTATTGAAGACATTGGTGTGAATTTCAAGATGTAAGTGAATTTATCTCATTTTTTTTATTAAATTAAGATTTTTAAGAGGTCTATCAGGCAGCAATATAATTATGCTTAGCTTGTTGCACTATATCTCTTGGACCTACAATCTCTTTTACCATTTTTCCTATGTTGATTTTAAGCACCGGGAAAAGTTTCCAGACTAAGCAATTGTTTTTTTACCATCCACCATTGTCATTGGGAAGTGTATTGTCGAGTAGGTAGAAGTTGGTAGTGGCAACAATAATAAAGTCAGGAAGGCACTATTGTGGGTCATTGTTGCACTAGATTTCATAGAAATATTTGTAGTTGAAACCATTGTTCAAAAACATAGTGTTTAGAGCTATGATGTTGGTGTCGTAGCCTTGAATGTACATATTGTTGTAACTGTAGGATCGCTTGAAACAGAGCTACGGACAAACCAAAATTTCATCAGAACTCATAATAAAACAAGCACAAGTAGTTCTTGAGATACATCATTTTTAAATGGAGCCACACTCGCCCATTGTACCAGTAGTGTTGCTGCCATGGTAGAATGTAACATGAGAATTCATCCATCCAGAATCATGCATAGATCGAAGTAGTGAAAGGAGGCAATACAAAACAAGATCTAAAAATTCCATTTCCTACACACAATAGATGGTTAGTTCCATTTATAGATCAATCCCATACATTAGAGTTAGGGAGGGATGGGTTCAAATCACACCAAAGAGAGCTATAGAGACTAGAACAAAGCTAACCCTCACTAATAATAAGAATAAAACACCTCTTTGTGCCTACCATTGAAAACATTCTTGCAATGAGTTCCATATTTACAATATCACGATAATTTTTTATGGGCATTGGAGACATTATAATCGCATATATCATTCTTATCCTTCCCCTCATCCCATTTAATCCAAAACTATTTACTCTGCATATTTTCCATTATTTAAATTCATGGCACAAGTTACCTAGATGAATTCATCTGGTTCTACTTCTTGTATGGGAACTTGAAATATTGACCGATTTTCCATTATTTAAATTCATGCCACAAGTTACATGTGAATTTGTTCGGTTCTACTTCTTGTATGGGGCACTTGAAATACTGACTTATTTGCCATTATTTGAATCCATTCCACAAGTTACCTATGAATTTGTCTAGTTCTACTTCTTGTATGGCCACTTGAAATACTGACCTACCGAATTCTTCCCTTTCTTGGACATGACACCTTGAATCAAGAAATGACTCTAATTCAAAACCCATGTCAAGAAAATAAAAAAAACGCTAACTCTAGAGCAACTAGGTCATGTCATTTTAGAGTTGGTCAAGACTTAATTGTCATTGTATTGTAGTGAAACTTACTTAAACTAAGATTTAGAAGAACATTTGACTGATTTCAGTCCAAAGGTGTCATTTTCTAGATAAGTTTCCAACCGAAGTTAGTATCATTTGCATATTGGCTATTGGTGGGACAAAATTTGGAACTTAAAATTTTGCTATGATTGTTAGGATCTCTACTAGAATAGGGATTTATCTTTCTATGATTGTTAGGATCTATACTATAATCAGGATTTCTCTATATCTTTTCTCAATATCTAGATAGGGAGATTTATTATTTTGATGGGTAGACATGCCTTCCTCTTGTTGCTTGCTATTCCAGATCTATAGGAGTTGTCGATTATTCAAACATACTAGAAATGCACTAACACATCCTTGTGTACATATCACCTTCTCCAACCCAAATCTAGAAGCAACCGGTTTTGAAGTATGTGCAAAGAAGTATGGTGAACATGTTTTTATTAAAAATGTATTATTTCCACATCCGTATGTCAAGGTACATTTTCTGGAATTATATGTTATTTCTAGACTTCAATTTTACTTTCAGTATGGGAAATTGAACTCATCATTCAAATATTGTTGAATATTGTTAATTCATTTTTAACATGATTATATTAACAACATTTACAAGTGAATCAAAGTAAAGTAGCATTAAAGGCTCTACATTTTTTTCCATCAAAAAAGCTTTATATTTGATATTTCATAGGAGATATCATAGTATACATCTTCAACTCTTTTTGCCACTTTGAGCGCTATTGCATTGATGTGAAGTTGCTAAGTCCCATGAGGAGGTTGTCTTTCTATACATGTCCAAGATGAATGAATTCAAGGCTTTCAGAACTTAGAGTTGAGCCTAGAGAAGAAGGTATAGTTTTAAACAATTTCTAGTAGAATTCTAAGTATTGTAAAAATATCATGGTAGAATTCTAAGTACTGTGAAAATATCAAACAAGTGCTTGGAATAATTGGAGCTTGTTTTCAAATTTATGGCCATGACCTTGATTGCTTGTGCTTGTGCTTATGATTTGAAGTAAGTTGTGTGATTTAAATTAGCATTGCAATTGAATTGGAAATAGACATTATAATACATTTTTATGCCAAATCCAAGGCTTTTAGAACGTGGTGTTGAGCCTTTCTAGAATTCTAAATACTATGAAAATATAAAGTTTTTAGTGCTTGAATATCTGGAGTTTGCTTTCAAATTTATGGCAACATGACCATATTTTATTGTGGTTATGATTTGAAGTGAGTTGTATAGTTTAAAATATCATTGCAATTGAGTTGGAAATTGATGCTTGAAATACATTATGCATGTTAGTTTTCCATAGTCTTTCTTTGCACTGAATAAGAAGTGCATGGGTTAGAGAAACTACATTTTGAATGTACAATTGTCTTAAATTCCTTTTAGTGGCTATGGACTGTTCACTTTGTGTTGAAATGAAAATGAGTTTTGATATTATAATAATAATGAAGTTCATTTGCACGAATGGTTAGCTCGATTCTATTTAGATTTTTTAAGAATCTCCACACATGAACCAACCATAATTAATTTAGGTAGTTGAAGTTTCAAGTATGTTTAGAAGATGTTTGATTCATAGAAGATTTTGACATGTTCTCTAGAATGATTCCACATAAAACCAAGCATGGTATAACAACACTTGCTAGGCTAAGGGATTTTGAAGGGGTTTCCCAGTTGTATGACAAGGAGGAGAGAATGGTTGTTCCAAATACTCTAAAGAAAGTATGGTGTACTTTAATATTTTATCCTAGGGTTTCCCAAATCTTTGTATTTATGATTCTTAAGATAAACACTTTTTTTTATCTGTGAGGGGAGCTATGAACCCCATTTCCGCATTATCATCGTTAAACTCATCTTTCTAGGATTTGACAATGGGTTGGTTGCCTGACAACCAATGCACAGTGGATGTCTCTATGGTTACTTGAACTTATTGGATTATATGTGATTTATATGTCTGATTTAGAGTTTAGAATGATTCAACACTAAGTACTACATTTTAGAAGATGTGACTTAACCTATTCCTTTTCACAAATATATCCTTTACATTTTAGAATAATTTTCATACTTTGTCTCTACACAGTGTTGAGGATTCAACCAAGTCAAAGTATTATCTGCTAGGAAGGCTTTCCAATTTGGCTAGCATCACTGACACTATTAGGGTAATTATTTATGTGCCACATTTCTAAAACAAAAATCGATTCAATTTGTGTATTTTATCATGATATTTGAGAGCGATGGTTACATTCTACAATACATTGTTCAGTATTTTCTTTTGTGATATGTTATGTAGGAATGCAAAGAGAATAGAAAAACAAAGGCTCAGGTATCATATGAGAGAAGGAAGCAATCAACAAAATTGAGATCAAAA
>JASDQU010683316.1:87556-97736 GCA_032191745.1 Picea mariana
GTCTTACTTTTTATGTAAAAGAATTTATTTGCTATATAAATTCGAGATAATTTTTTTTGAAAAAAAAAAAAAAAACATGTAATGCAACTTGCAATCCACGCATTTACTCCCATTCCAACCTGACAAGAGTTACACTGCCATGCAACACTTGTTTCTCCTTGAAATACCTTTCTATATACCTACTCTTGCTTTTCACTGTAAATCTTTGCGGCGAAACCTTTTCCGTTATCAGGATCTCAAATGACAACAACAAAGTTGTGTACGGAATGGATAAAGCCAATAATTTGGTCAATTTATTCGCTTGGTTTCGATGCGCTCTGGATGTAACAAGTGTATGCTCAACAATAGTATTGCATAGCTAAATTGGAATAAAGTGCATTTGATTTATATGTGGAGTTTGGTGTGTGAGAATAAATGAAAATCGAATTGAAATTTATGATGGAATTTTATTTGTTGGTTAAGTGTCTCCCTAGTAAATTGATTTTACGTCTCTAATCTAATCCTCACTGATTATAACATCATTGTTATACATGTCATCTCAGAGGTTTGAAATTGACATTCAGTGTTCTTTCACTTTTACAATTTTAATGGAAATTTGGTTTGCATAAGTCATTTTAATAACGGAAATTTGTTTTGTGTTGTGTTGTTGGATTAGAATTTGAGATTTCAATTTTTATTTTTTTTTTATAATTTTTTTAATATTTTATTATTTATAATTATATATTTTTTAAATTTTAGTAGTCAAATTGTTGGAGAAGGTTTCTTATCCCACTCATACATCAAATTAGTGTCTTGCTTGACCGTAACCTTAAAATATTATAATTATTAAATTAATATCAAATAACTAAATTATCAATATCAATATTAAGAATTTTGTGACAGTAACCTTAAAATATTATAATTATTAAATTAATATCAAATAACTAAATTGTCAATATAAATATTAAAAAATTTGTGATGTATATTTTTTAAGTAATGTTTTAAAATTTTTAAAAAGTAATTTAATTGATTAAAATATTTATACATGGTATATTGTTAACATGGAAGTCCACTAAAAATATTCAATGGCTAAATTTGAAAAAAAAAAAATCAATAAACCAAATAAATTTGGCTTAATAAACCACTAAATACATATAAAAAGATTTAAAGAAACCAACCATACATAAACAAAGTTTTATATTAAAAAATATACATCTACATCAAAAAATTAACAAACTATTTATTAATGTAACAATTTTCAATGTTTGTTGAGTTAAAATCTACTTGATAAATAAATTAATGAAAATTTTCTATAATTGACCTTATAAATAATGTAGTTTTCATAAAAACATAAAAATGATAATTTTATAATTTTTAATTTCAAAATTCAATCTTAATAAATATATATATAAATTCTAATAATAAATTAAAAATATATTAAAAAATCAAAACAAAACAATTACCAACAAATATAACAATTTATCTTTATGACTTATATATTGATTTTTTTTTGGGAAAGCCTAACTTAATTACCTATATAACAACTTATCTTATGGTTTATATATTGTTTTTTTTTTAAGGCCTAACTTTTTGAACCTCCGTCTAATCAAGACAAAACTATATACTTTCATGGATTATTTTCTTGATTTATTTTTATTATTGTTTTGCATATATTTTCATGGATCATTTTTTTGATTTATTTCTATTAGGATGTAGTGGGGTTTTCTAGCGCATCTAATTTCTCCCTTTTTTGAGTGCTTTATTCAATTTTTTTTTTCCACGAGAAAAAAATGCTCTTTATATTCATAAGGATATAAGTTTATACAAAGCTTTCATATCTGCCTGATGTCTTTCAAAGACGAAAAAACTAGAATACTTGGCCGGTTCCATGACTGGCTAAACAAAACAACATTCATTCACCACTATTCATCACACAATGACAGCTTGCGCAGAAAAACTGAAAATAACACTCATATCATTAACTTGGTGGCTGGTCCTTCATTGCCATCCTCCCATATAGTAAAACAAATTTGGCCTGGACGAAGATGCAACGCTCTTTTTGAAAGGGAATCCGCCTCACGGTTTTCATCTCGATAGATGTGAGTGAAAGTGAGCATTCTGAACTGGCGAGCAGCTTCTTTGGTTCTCAATTTCCAACACTCAAGTGCTGCCACCTTGAAATCAGCCAATCCGTTCAGCCAGTCAATGGTAGTTTTTGAGTCTCCAAGAAGCAACAACTCATCGGTGTGGCGGCAAGCTAGAGTGAGCGAGACCCATGCACCTAGAAGTTCTGCCTTCATATTTGAACCCTGACCTCCATTTAGTGTCCAACGAATGCAAGTATGGGTATTCAGGACAATTTTGCCGCCAGCTCCACAAAGAGCTCCACCCTGTTGTGATGCTCCATCGAACCAAGCCACTGCTTTGTCAAAAGGGATAATCAGATTGTGTTTTAGGGAGGGCAGCTTCACGCTGGATTTGCCAGAGACAGTCTCCTCAGCCAGTAGACTATGAAACACGGACTGTGCAGATGGGGGAATCTCATTAAAAAGCGTCGCATTCCTGGCTTTCCAAACTTGCCAGCAAAGATGAATCGGGAGCAAAGAATGGAATTTATTTGAGCGATGCCAGTTCTGGAAGCATTCATGAACACTGGCGCCCGACCAAGTAGAGGAAAGTGTTAACTTTGATGCAAGTAGCGCCCAGACTGCGCGAAGGAAAGAGCACTGAGTGAAAACGTGAAGAACAGATTCGCTGGAGCACTTGCATGGAATGCAATGATTCGGTCCAATCCAGCCACGAGATTGTAGTTTGTCCCAAAAAAGCAGCTTGTTTTCTAAAAGGAGCCAAGCAAACAATTTTTTCTTCAAAGAGCAGTCGCCCTGCCAGATTTGCTGCCTCCAGCTAGCAATGGGAGGAAACCCACTGTTTGTAATCAGAGAGAGGTAGACATTTTTTGGAGAGAGTAAGCTTGAATGGTCTCCGCCCGTCCATAAGAGAGAGTCTGACCCATCAATTAAGCCAACCCCAGCTTCCTTCAGATGTTGTATGAAACCGTCCCATTCTATGGTGAACTCATCATCCAGATGGAGATCCGCGCTTTTCAGCCAGGTAACCCCTAGCAAACCACCCCTGTTCATCGCGCAGCACTGATTTAAGAAGAATAGACTTTTATCTTGAAGATGCTTGAGGAGAGGGGGAGAGAGAAAGGCTTTTCTTCCCAGGCCCAGGATGCAGTGCCTGCCCACTTGAATCAAGAGTCCATTCTCTGGATTCCACGATATCCACTGTAGGATGATTTGTAGTGTGGAGGAGAGATGTTTCCAGGTCTGTGAACCAGAAGAAGGGCGCTCAGGGGCAAATTTGAGCCAAATGTGGACTGGAAGCTGACGAAGATATTTTGCTTTAATAACTCTACTCCACAAACCAGTCTTTGTTAAAATTCTCCAAAATGTGCTAGCCGAGAGCGCTTTATGAAATAGTGGTAGATTCTTTAGACCCCAACCTCCCATCGTCTTTGGTCTAGATAAGACCTCCCATTTGCAAAGGTGATAACCAGGGTGTTTTTTACTTCCAGACCAGAGGAAGGTAAAGATGAGCTGACGAAGGGTCTTCAAAAAAAAGGCTGGAATATGGGCTAAGGACATCCAAAAAACCGGAAGACTTTCCAAGACAACTTTAATCAGAACAAACCTACCACCCATGGAGAGCAATCTGTTTCTCCAGTTGTGTACTTTGCATTCAAATTTGTCTATCATCCAGGTCCAGTCTTTTTTTGAAAAGGAGGAGGACTTTAAGAAGAAACCCAAATAAGAAAAACCCTTCGAAAGTGCTATAGAGTCTATGCCGAACATCTCCTTTAGTTCTGTTAACAAAGAGTCCTGTGTAGTTGAGGAAAGGAAGACGGATTTGTGAACATTGATTTCCAGCCCTGAAATAGCACAAAATTTATTCAAGATAGAATGTATAATTGCCCATTCAGCTAGTTTGGCATTTGTTAGGATCAGCACATCGTCAACAAAAAGGATACGCAAGATAGAAGTCAGTCCCGCAACTTTTATCCCCTTCAAAAGGCCTTCCGCTTGGCTGTTCTTGAGTAGGATGCTAAGCCCTTCCAGGATCAAAATGAAAAGTAAAGGGGAGAGAGGGCATCCCTGGCGGAGTCCTCTCTCACAGTGAAAAACTTTTGTTGGTTCACCATTGATCAGAACAACAAAGGAGGCTGATGAGATACAACCCAAAATCCAATTAGTAGTAATGATGCCGAAACCACATTGAATGAGAATGAGATGCAGGAAGTTCCAATTTATGCAATCAAAGGCTTTTTTTTAGGTCCAGCTTTATTCAATTACATCTAATTCATACACATTTTTAATTATTTTTTTGTTCAATTTACTTTAGGTTTTATTTTTTCAATTTAAAAAAAAATGTTTGTTTTTTTGATTTTCTAGTTATTCTACAAAATGAATTTACTATGCTAAACATATGAGACACTAGGATTATATATAAATAATTATTTAAATCTACAAATCTAATAATTTCTAGCCTCCCCAAAAAAATCATCATTTTTTTTAACCTACAATTTTCTTTTTTCTAATTTTTCTGTGTTTAGTATTTTGTTGTTATTATTTTATTTTTTATTAGGTTGTATTGATGTAGCTAATTTTTATTTCTGTTTGGTATTTTGTTGTTATTATTTTATTTTTTATTAATTTTTATTGATGTAATATTTAAACATTTAGAATTTCTTATTTCAATTTAATTATGTTTTTTTTTTTTTAATTTTTCTTTGTGTTGGGTATTTTGTTGTTATTATTTTATTTTTTAATAAGTTATATTAATGTAGTTAATCTTTCTTTGTGTTTGGTATTTTGTTGTTATTATTTTGTTTTTTATTAAGTTATATGGATGTAGTATTTAAACATTTAGAGTTTTTTATTTCAATTTAATTATGCTGTTATTGGTGTTTAATTATTTAGAATTTGTTATTTCAATTTATATTATATTTTTAATTATTTAAATTAGTTATTATAATAGTAAGGTTGATTAAACTTAATTACATTTATTAAAAAATGTTAGTAACTATGTAAAAGATAATGCAAAGTAAAGTGTATTAAAACAAAAAAGAAAAATACACAATTTTATTATTTTTTTTTAAAAGAGAAAAAAGACTAAGGAATGAAAAATAAAAGATATTTGTTGGAGTGAAAAATGAATACTCTTTTGCACATGTATTTCACGTGGATTCTTTCATAGTGAAATCGGACTTGCTGCGATGGAATTTGAAACCGCACAGCTTTGAATTATCTGAAGTTATCACTTGTAAGTTGAATTTCTGTCCTCCACGTTTTGTATGGCACCCTTAGTCTATAAGCAGCTCATAAAGAAGAAGTGTTGAGAGTTAATACACATGCATAACAACGATTTAACGATTTAGTTGTTTGATTGTGCCATTATTTAATAATTATCTTCCTTTGCATAGAATCTAGTTCCTTTGTACATCATTTGCAATGCAATGATGTCCACTCTTTGTGGAGTAAAGTGATTTGGAAATAAAGAATTGTTCCAATAAACCTGGGGAATAAATTGTACGAGGATAAAAGTAAGGCATATGGAATTTAGGTCATGACTATATATATATATATATATTCTTTATTAATGGTGGAGGAAAAGAAAAGAGAAGAAATTACATGTTTGATACAATTGATATGAAACATTTTTTAGTTCTTTCAATAAACAATTGTTTATTTATTTGTTTGTTTTATCTATGCGAAAAAGTTAGGATTGAAAATGGTTTATGTATGATAAAGTTTAAAATAAATTGTTAAAAATTTGTTGGAATTCAAAGTTTTGGGTTCATTTCACGCATGCGCATACGGATAAATAATGTTGCGAGTGCTCATTCCAAATTTTGTGGGAATTTTGTATGCGTCAAGTCTAAGTTTTGTGCATGTTGACGCTAAATGCGCAGAGAAGGGAAGAAAGTGTGTGTCAGACTGAGTTTTGAAAATGCATGCCAAGTCTGAGGCCTATCAAATGCGTGTCGGTCTCAGTTTTGATGTGCATCGGAAATCAGGAAGACACACATCAGAATCAAGAAATGAATCATTAGGAAATCATGTCGAATGATTATGGCCAACAACACAAGGTTTCGTGGAACTGCCAAAATATGAGTTGGTGAGGCTATTAAGATTGCCCTGATTCCAAAAGGCTATGTGGACAGTAGGCAAGTTCCAAAAGCATGCGAGTCACTTTTGTCAATAGAACGAGTGGGGCACAGCAGAAAGAGACAGAACTCCTGAACAACGAAAGCCATAAAAGGAAGCAATGACATCATAAATCAAGTGAGATGGGTAGATGATGAAAGAGTCGAACACCCACTTAGAGCGTTCATTGAGTTATGGTTTAGTGTGTTGAGCTCACTCTAAGCCTGTGTAATGTTGTATTGCTTCTTAATATAAATATGAGTATGTCATATGTCTAGGGTCTTAAGAGGATGTGCAATGTTCAGTGTGTTGTGTTTCTGGGGATTTATATAAGAAGGGATGTGTGACTCTATTGTTGTCGAATATAGTTTGTTTATTGTATGTTTGTGTTCAATTGAATGAAATGAATAATAAAGCTACGACAATTCTGATCTATTATGTATCTATCATGTTTTATTTGGATATGTGTGTGTATTGTTTTACTTATTAATCACAATAAGTAGTCGGATATGGAATGTATGAATGTCATCCCAGATGGATCCCAGTTTTTCTTGTCCTTCATCCCTGACACAAGACCTTATGGTCTCTGTGATCCTCTATGCATCCCAGGTGAGACCTTCCTTGGCCTTGGCAGAGGATTGCTATGTCAATGCTCTAGGGATTTTGTTGGTCAACTATGGACGAACCCTTGGTCTAAAATCCCCGACATTAGGAAGGATGTGCGCAAGCATGAAAAAAATGCCAACAAATGGTTCCATCGTCGAGACTTGAAATTCTTGTAGGGAATGATGAAGGTAAGAGATGATGTGGTATCCATCTCGGGAGGAAATTCAAGACTGGCTAACTACAAAAGAGCATGAGTTTTCCCCACAAGAAACTCAGGGACTGGGAGTGAATGTGAAGCAATAGAAAGACAAATATCTCTACACTGATATGCATGAGTTTTTCCTTGTTGAATTTCCTTGTTTATTGGATGAATGGATGAAAAGGAAAAATGCTACCAATTCTACTATATGGCCTTTAGGACCAATGGTTTGGGATCAATCCACATTTGATAGATTGAAGGTGTTGGAAAATAAGTGGACTTGGGCCATTGATTTCTGGTTTTCTTAAGTAAAGGAGGTATATATTATTGAGTTTGTTATCGAGTACAATGATTATTTCAGTGAGGTTGAAAGAAATTTCATGGAAGATCAAAAGGTTCGAGGAAATGAATAAAATAAGAAATTACACTATGGATAAATATGTTGTTCGTAGAGAAACGGTTGATGTGCATGGAGCTTGATATAATGTTGAGTAAACTCCCTTATCGTTGGGGGGGTTGCAAGGACAGGGGGACATGAGAGAGGAGATGGATCCATTGAGGATGATTCAAACACTGTTGATATGAGGTGAGGAATGGAATGGACCCAGAGGAGCAGACGAGAAAAAGATTCGAGAGATACACAAAAAGATTTGAGCTAAGAAGAAAGGAGAAACAAAGAGGTGGAAAAGAGTTAGCTAGGGGCACACGACAAAGGGTCGGGCTCAGGATGAAGAGAAAATAAACCACACCCTGCGGTAGTGAGAAAGAGTCTGCTATGCTAGAGAGGAGCACAGATGAGGATAGGCCCGCAAAGATGTGTGGCATTGAGGATAGGGTGTCCAATGGAGATACCAGTAGTGGTGGTGGTGGTGGTAGTAGTAAGGGCCTAGATGAAGAAGTTTGCACCCCTTGGTTGTTGTGGAGTTTCGAAACATTAGAGGAAGATGAAGCACAAAGCAATGGTGCACTGATAGGAGAGGAAGATGGAGCACAGAGTAGTGGTGCGCAGATAAAAGAGGAATATGGAGGTTCCCTTAGTGGTGGGGGAGACAAATTGGCGATAATATATGGTCTTGCACAATTGTAGGTAGGAAACTCTCTCGGTCACCTCATAAGAAACGTCAGAAGAAGATCGACTTACCCCCCCTTATGCATCTTTAATAAAGAAGAAAGAAAAAAAAAGTGAAGCGATTGGAGTAGGAGAAGGAGTAGAAGACAAAAGAATTTAAGAGACGAGTAAAGAATAAGGTGAAGTCAATACCACTTCATCTAGGAGAATATCAGTAGTGAGAAGTTTGACAACCAACAGTCAGATTAGTGGAGTTGGTTGGAGAGTGATGATGTCGAATCAGGATAACACCCTAAGGCTACTTCTGTTCCACATAATAGGTAAGGATGATGTGAAACAACATTGGTTCACGTGCAAATAAATCTGGTATGTGAAGAGGATCATGGACAAAGCATCAAAGATCATGCAGTTGGAGACCATGTTCACGGAAAAATCCTTGATGTGGTACATGAAGTACAAATCCACTATGCCAACAAGACAAACGAGGTCCTTGAAAAATATCGAGCGGGATCTTCTTAGGGAGTTCCAGAAACCTAAGTCAGAGTCTCAATGCATCATGAAGATAAAAGAGATTAAACAAAAGGAAGGAGAAACTGTGGGATTATGAACAACAGTTTAATATTTTATTAGATAGGTTGGCGTTCCAAATATAGGATTTGCAACATAGGGAGTGGTTTATTGTGGGGTTGATTCTCCATATCCAAGTCCCTCTCACCTAGCATAAGGTGACAACTCAAGCGAAGGTGGTAGAAATTGCAGTGCACCTAGACGCTACACCGGGAGGGGCATAGATTTCAATGAGGTTGGTGAAGGTGCATTTGCAACTAGCTAACCTAATGATGTAGTTGCAAGATATGGAAAAGTTGTAGGTTGTGTGTGAGCACATATGGTGTACCACATGTCACTTTCAGGGGCATCGCAAGGACAAATGCCCTGTACTTCTAAATTATGTGGCGAAGGGCACGCCAAGTCCATTTCCATTCAGGCAGACATATTGGTGCAAAATATGTAGACATTGGGGCCATGTACCACCCGACTTCCCAACTTTGTAGAAGTATCAAATGACGAACCATACTCCATTCTGTAAGTTTTGTAAATCCATGGGACATGATGTTAATAACTGTCGATCACTCCAGTTGATACAAGACAATACTCGCGATGCATTCTAGGTAGAGGAAGAGCATAAGGGTGGTGATCATGACAGTGCTCAAAGAGGAGGATACAAAGAAGATCCCCATAGTGGATATGGGCGTGGTCGCGACCGAGGATATGGCGTAGGAGGAGGTAGGCCCCCCACTTGTTTCAATTGTGGAGAAATTGGTCATGTGTCAAGGTTTTGTACCAAACCATGTGTACTTTGTGGATATTGCTACACTCCTAAGCATGTCACTGAAGACTATCCCGAAGACAAGATTGTAAAATAATACAATCTTGTAAAGTTATCTAAATTGTTTAGATAAACTTATAACTTATTGAAATTTTAAAGTGAAAATTGTTTTATATTATTTAGTTATGTTTAGATTTCTTGTTGATTAAATTAGATTCAAATTTATTTCATTAAAATACTAAATATATGTTTCAAATATAGTGTTTTGATATTTATATTCAATGTATAGTGTTTCGACATTTATATTCTAGTTTGTAAAGTAATTTTTAAAATTGTTCAGAGAAACTTATAACTTATTGAAATTTTAAAGTGAAAATTGTTTTATATTATTATACTTGCCGAAGGTCAGGTATATAGCGATGAGTTCGCGTTGACCTTGTATTAATCTAGTCTTTGACCAAAAAAATTGTATACGTTTATAATGTCATACTTTAACAATTGATTTAATTTATTTATTTCAATTATTTTAAAATCTTTTTGGCAACCTCCCATTGGCTATTGAAATAAAAGTCTTATTGCCGAGCCGACGGCGGGGTCCTGACATGTCGTTGTACTACTGTCCTCCTGCTGTCTTGTACCGTGCGGGTTAAAGAGGCGGCAGGTATTCCGCATGCGAACATGCGTATTGGTTAGATACGACGACGACTTCTGCGCCAGCCGGTTTTAATGGTCGGTAATTTCGCACCGCCAAATTTAACGCACATCTATTACCGGTGGTCTGAAATATGCAATTC
>JASDQU010683317.1:15999-37814 GCA_032191745.1 Picea mariana
CCTCACCTCAGTAGATTTCATGGAGCCATTTGCTTCTGGGAGTCGCGTCCCCCTTTTTTTCAACATCAACACAGTTTCCAGAAGGGCGACAGTATCTTGATTCTCATTATCCACTCAATGAGAGATCTCGGACGACACAGGGTGAAACACTATTGCTCCCTACTATCGTTGACCCTCTTAACATTCGAAGCCAACACTTTCTCATGTTACAGTGGGTCTTACTTTGCGACTATTACAGTTAGTTCTTTTATTTGTCGAAGACTTCTGAACTTGGCAAGGCCATTAATGCCCACATAATCGATGCTACTTCTTACCATGATCACTACCTACTATTCAGAGTATTTTCATTTGCAGAATTGTCTTCTACCTTTATCACAACCGCCCTCGCGGGCGCTGCAGTTGTCTACACCAACACTTCAGTCATCTTTTTTCAGAGTTACATGATACGAGCATGGGGCATGCCCACCTCGTTTGTACACAGTTTTATATTTTACGCACCTCATGGAAGGTCAGGTCCTACAAGTTCCTTTTTCCCTCCAACGGATCACTCTGGATGATCACACTATTTCTCTCTCTTACAACAACATTCTCAGTAGAAGAAACATTGATGGATTTCGGCTATACGTGTGCTCCTAACCTCATCCATCAGGGGGCATCTGTTACCACTGAAATTTTGTCCGCACATGGTTACAAGAACTCATCATCATCAAAACAGCGATGAAGTCATTCATGGACCTGAATTAATACCACAGCATTCAAAAAAGGTCAAAAAATATACAAAGTAGTGAAAAATTGAAGAGCGCTATGCAAACATTGGGCGCGCGCATGCACGAAACATGAACGCAGAGATCGCGCACAGGCGCACGATGCGCGACTGTTGGCACAAAAAGTTGCACACCTGCTAAACGACGCATTTATGAGAGTGGTTGGCCTCCCACCCACTTATGGTTCAGCTCCCAAGCCGATATGACCCTCAAATCCAGACTAGATCTGAGTGGTGGGCTGGTCAAAGACCTAAGAATGCCCTAAATGGCCTCTTTTCACACTACAAAGAAGTTAAACAATAACCCAAAGCAATGCTATAAAAATCCATGAATGCACCTCATTTTTTCAAGGAATTCAAAGTAATGTTATGTTGCCTCTATTGTTTTGAGGACTCCATCCTTGTTAAAAGCATATTGGCACCATTACATTGGACAATCCACCTCACACATTGAGTGGATTTGTAAAGAGTTATTTCATCACCATTTTCCATTTTTCTTTGTTGTAAGAAGAGCTAGCTAGTGAGGGTCCAAGAGCCTTCCCTTGCAAGAAGAAGGGACTCATAGTTCCCTTTCTTCTTGGTGCTTTGTTTTCACTAATAGATCAGCCTCAAACATTGGTGACATGGGTCTTTTGGTTCTTTTTGTTTATATGTCCCTATGCTCATGAATTTAGTTTTTATTGCATCTCCTAGTTTAATTCTTAATTGTAGTTTTATTTTCTTTCCCTGACTCTTTTCTCTATAGATGTCCTGCTCAACAGACCCAACTGAGCTTGCAAGCACCTCTGTTTTTCTCACCAAGGTGACGAAAGAGGCACAACACTCATTTAACCATAGACAATATAGCAATATTGTCACCCAAACATAGGCACAAAGGACACCCCCAAGCACCTTAACCTTGACAGAGAGAATAATTTTGGTAGCAGATCAATAGCCAACCAAGGCTAGCACACCAAGCAAAGATAACCAAAGACCAATCAGAAAGTCCAAGCCAAAAACTGAAATGCCAACTGCAACAACTACAGTTGCAACTCCTCTCCAAACTTGCGCACTATAGGTCTTATGCAAGTTTTGGTGAGTGAGTCACAAATGAGCTTTAGCGCCCTCTATTTATACTGCTCCATCTTAACTAACTGGGCCAACTTCTCTTCTCGGGGGATAATAACTCAATATTAATTATTCTATCAGGCCGAATTATCTTCTAGGGTTATTATCCAAGTCTTTAGGGTTTCTCTTGCTTCCCAGAATATTCTAGTCTYGTCAAAGATTATAAGTGGAGGTTAATACCTCTCGTAGCTACCATAATATCAACACTCTGGTCTAACCAAACCTATTTCTGACGYGGAAAAAAATCCATGCAAAACACAAGGTTCCATTGACTAGTAATAGACGGGAAGTGCATCAGATAGGTTCCTGAAGCAGTTGATGGCGATTGCTTGGGGATTTGTATAAATATTGTTTGTTGCCAACACACCTAGTTGAATGAGACCCTGCCAATGGCTCGCTTGTGGGACCTTCCATCCTCTGACAAGTTCCATCATAGTGATTATCCTTTTCGCTTACTCTTTAGCTACCCACTCTAGCATTGTTCTCTAAAGTCACTGAGATACCCACTTTGGCATTATTCTCTGAAGTCATCAAGCTAACACTTTGGCATTGTTCTCTAAATTCACCATGTCAGAGCACGAGACCCCAAAATCTTGGATATGTCAATGCCCAAAGACATCGAGGCTTGAATTCCCCAAGAGTGAAGTAGACTAGATCTATTATCCTTCAAATGGATTAGGCAAACAATCCCTTTGATATTGATTCATTACCAATGACTCTAAGTAAGCCCATGTAATGATGCCAACATTAACATTATTATTTCCAATAAATATTATAAAATTATTTTATATATCTTACTATTTAACTTGTTTTACAAAGTGTGGAACTGTGGTTTTCTCAACGTCCATTCCTATTTAGAATCTTATAAGACATTGATTTTTCTCTCTTGATGACGATTATAATTAATTTTCATAATAACGGGTATATATTGTATTGGACAAAGTTTTGGTCAAATCGTATGGATCTGTAATATAAAAAATGTAGAGTAGGGCATAGCCGAATGTCCAAAATGCAAATTTTATGGTTAAAAAAACTACTAAATTTGACCTCCCTTAGTAGTCTTATCATATTTCGATAGGTATATTGCCTTACAAATTGGCTAAGTAAAAAACTTTGTGATAAAACATCTAAAATAACAAGGACACAAATTACTAATTTCCATGTTGGAAATTGTTATCACTATAACAAATTTATATGGAATCCAAGTTTCGGGACTTAGCGAGAGGCTAGAMCGGTGTAGAAGTGCGACAAACTGGAGGATGAGGCCATATCTAGCGGACATGGCTAAGTCTAGCAGAAGTATGAAGTTGATGGGACTCGACGGGTCATGGATCGTGGGCACCACAAATCAACAGTCATGGAGCATATAGGGTCCAGAACTAGCGCAGAGGTTAACTTTTTTAAAGCGAGCCGATAAGAATACCATGGTTTCATCTCAAGATCACATGGCACCATCGGATGCATATCGTGGGGAAAATAGGATGAACTCGAAACCACTCAATCATACCCCAAGATAATGTGTTAAATGTCATTAAATGTGTTAAATCCACGAGTCACATGCGGAAAGGAAAATTGACGGCCAACCAAATCACCTCGAGACATTTGTTTGGGTACTATTCGTCCGTGCGATACCAAGTGAGCGTCGCCAAATAGCCGATTTAAAGACTCATCATTGGAAATTGATGGTCGAACGTGATAAGTTTTTATCCCTATAAGGACTTTCGTCAGCAACCCATGATTAGCACTCGATGGCCACTGTTACTCAAAACACAGGTCGGATTAATCTTTTTCGGGTAATTGACATTTTATTCTAGAGAGGGATAATCACAAATCGAAACAACGGTCTAATTCTTGTACAATCAAGAGAAATAGGCTCTTGCTTCCAGGAAAACCAGAGGAAGTGGAGGAGAAATATCCAACGACCTTCAACAAACCAAGAAATTTGAATAGTTGGAAAAAACTATCAATGAAGAAGAAAGAAAGGCTTGATGTGCAAATATTGGCAACAAAATTTCACACAAAATCTACAGATGAACCAGGATTAGGTGAAGAAATCAGATTGAATCCTATTATGAAGGATTTGACCATTAATGGATATGCAGACGGATGCTACATGCAAGCTAGAAAGATTAAAAGAAACAAGCGACGAAAGAAGGAGACTAAAGCTGGAATGATCGAAGGTACTAGAGAAAACCAGCCTTTTTGGCTTGACACCCTAAAGGAAGAGATTGCAAACCTGAAATAAATTAGAAGCTAAATTAAGTATAATTCAGGGAATCATGTCCTAATGCAGCCAAATGGAATTCAGGGTAAAGATCTAAGAATTTCAGTTTTATGTTATAACGTTCCCTAGAAAGTAGGAGTTCAGTTTTGGTACATTACTCCCTCTGTTACTGGTATTTATGTTTGGAATCTTGGAGAAGGTGATTTGTTTTGGATTCCATATGTAATTTCCCTATATATACGGTTAAAAAGATAAATGAATGGTTGGACTTACTGGAGAAGGGCCTGCTCTTGTAGCACGAGAACTTTGTAATTTCTTATGAATTTTAATATAATCATATAAGGTTTTCTTAGATAGCCGAGATTCATCACGGTGTTGATGTTCAATATGTTTTCTTATATTTCATATTCATGAATGTGTTTTTGTTGCTAGTAATGATATTTAAGTAATAGAAGGAATTCATCTTGTTGGTGCTCCTTCTCACATTGATTACACTTATTATGTATTTATTGGTTTCTGGTTCAGAATTCACCCTTGAATGGTGCTCTGTTTTCGGTAGCCAGCCTTTATGTTTCTTCTTCTAATGCTATACCAAGAGATTCACCCTCTATTAGATGCCTCTTGCCGATAATAATCTTTCATTTCTTTTCATCTACCATCTCATATTACTTATTTGGTTGAACATCATGCCTATTTTTCCTCCGTCCCCTTTGGAATACAAAGCTTATAAGTGTTCATTCATTTTCAAGAATTGACCCCATTGCCCAATGGCCCTTCTCTCCTGTTTTGTCCTACCACTTTAAAATTTTACCCCATGGAAGAATCTGACCTCTGTGTACGCATTGCCAAATACTTTGAGTATTTTAAATAGCTATATGGCTGAGAGATCCCTCTCTAGTTAGAAGGGTCAGAATCCAACCCAAGGTGGGTTGAAACAGTTACCTCTGTCGTTTGTTTTATCATTCAAACAAATTTACAGAGTGCTAACAGAAACAAGTATCATCCTGCATAGTCACTAAAGGTTTTACTCTAGTTTCTTCCATTTGTTTCCCCTTCTCAAAGCCAATAGTAAGGTTGAGGACACTTGTACCATGTTCCAATTCTAGTGTTGGGAGCGTTGAAAGTCCTAATCCCCAGATTATTAAATCTTCATTTTTTTGTGGGAAGTGTCTCAGACCATATGCCCATCCTTCTAAATATTTAGAAAAGCAGCTTCAAACTCCCTTCCTCCCTCAAGTTCAATCATGATTTCTTGAAGCAAGAAGACTATAGAAGACTCATTGTTGATTCTCGAGTTCATTTGAAAGAGAACTATGGATGTTATTTCATGCAACAAATGACAAACAATCTTGCTAAAGTAGAACAAGCCTCCCTTTCACGGTCTTGGGATTTTAACTTGACAATCCACGCCCTCCTTTGGGAGATCAAAATCAAGCTCAAATATGTGTTGATTGATAGGCCCACAAACTCTCTCACAAGAGAAGAAGAGTCATAATTAAGAGGATTTTTAAACAAGAGATTATGACTTTAGAGGAGTCCAAGTGGATGTTTAAAAGTAGAGCGGTTTGGCTTCAGGAAGGCGATAACAATTCCAAAAATTTTCATAGTTACACAAACCATCGCAAGAATTTGAACTCGATTGTTGGAATAAAAAATGTCGAGGGCCAGAAGGTCTCCTCCTTTTAGGAAATTTCCAAGACAGGGGTGGATTATTTCTGAGGTCTTTTTTTTGAACCCTCAGGTTGTCCTATTGTGTAAATTTTAAAGGTCATCAAACTCATTCCTATATAGATCACTAAGGAGATGAATGAGTCTCTCCAAGAGAATTTAATGGAGGGGGGAATTTTGGCCACTCTTGAAGCTTTCCAAAAGAGAAAATGTCCAAGCCCTGGTGGGATTTCAATGGAATTTTTCCTTGGTTTTTATGACATGTTAAAAGAGGACTTACTTAAGGTGGTCCAATAATCTCAACATTCAAGAAAAATCATTGATACCTTTAATACGAAAAAAGGAGATGGTCTTTTTCGAGGATTTTAAACCAATCTCTTGTTGTAATATGATCTATAAACGTATCTCTAATATTAAAGAAAATCACCTTAAACCCATCCCGAGTGATCTTATTTCTGAGGAAAAAATTGGGTTCCTATATAAAGGGAAAATTCATGATGTTGTCGCTTTATCCCAAGAATCCCTTCACACCCTCGAGTCCAAAATAATATTGTCCTTTGTTTTGAAAATTGACTTATCAAAGGCCTATGACAAAGTTAGCTGGGTTTTTCTAAGACTTACTTTGATTTGGATGGGAATGAATTTAAATTGGATAATGGGATGTATTGGGTCTACCTCCTTTGTAGTTTTGATCAATGGCCCTCTGTATTCCTTCTTTAGACTGTCGAGGGGTCTAAGACAGGGATGGTTATTGTCTCCCTTTTTATTTCTCATTATTGAAGAGGGTCTAAGGAAACTCTTTGACAATGCCAAGAGGGTGGGATTTTTGAAAGGAATTAAAGTTTCTCCCGAGGTTTTCCTAACTCATCTTATTTTTGTTGATGATGTGATGATCTTTGATGTAGGATATGTGCAGGAATTTATATGTTGAAATCTATCCTGGAAAGTTTTTGCTAAGCATCAAGCATGCAAATTAATATGGAAAAGTCAAATATGTTAATATGTTTTCTAAAGGAAGAGTTGTTGATCCATTTAGATGCATTGTTACCCTTTAGTCAAAAAAGTATTGAAGCGGGGATAAACTATCTCGGTTTTGAGTCAAAACCTTGTGGTTATTCATTGGAAAATTGATGGTGGATTCCTAAAAAAATTCAGGCAAGAATCCTCATATGGGCCTATCATATGCTTTCAAGAAGTGTTGGTTGTTGCCTCTCCATTAAGGGCATTCATTTAGTAAAGTGGTATTAAATCACAATGCAAAACTCATTGGGAGGATGGGTAGTAAAAAATATATTATGGTTCAGTAAGGCACTAGTGGCCAAGAGCCTTTGGAGGCTCACTCATATTTCTATGTTGTGGGGGTGGGTGATGGCTTCAAAATAATTCTCTAGCAGATCGGTGGTGACTGGTTCTGTGAGCCTAATAAATAAATGGTAAATTTCTATATTGTTTGGAAAGTGTTGGTAGAGGCTTTCCCTCTCACTGGGGAGTGGATTATTTGGAATCTTGGTAATGGTAAAAGTGTTTGTATTGGGGAGGACCAATGGGAAAGTGCAACTTTTGCACGTAATTTTTTAGCCGGTCTGATATGAGATCTACATAATTTTGTCATTTTCTCTTTATGTGAGGCGAAAAAGGTGGGTTGGGATGAGGTTGGGCCTTCCATGTGAAAGACGTTGAAATATTTGGAACTGGAAGGGGAAAAAGCGACATAATGGTTCGAGTATGTGGGTCTACTTAAATCAAATTTCATTTTCCTTAGGGAAGAGGAGTCTAACGCTCTATGTTGGTAGGAAAACCCAAAAAATGGCAAGTACACGGTGAAGATGGGGTACCAAACGTTGGAAAAAGTAGAATTTTCATGTGCCAAGCGATGGTGGTGGGATGATATTTGTAAAATGAATGCTCTGTTAAAAGTGAAACTAGTATTATGGCTTTCCCTCCATCAAAGAATTCTTACGTGGGATGTGGTTATAAATCAAGGATGGATAGGGCCCAACCAATGTGGATTGTGTAGATCAGAGGAGGAAACGATGCCCCATCTATTCGTTCAATGCTAGTACGCTCATCAAGTATGGGGCTCGACATTCTCTCTGTTTAAGGTAAGGTTTAATCTCCTTGACAACAATATGGAAGATTGGCTTTTTAGTTGGAAGAAGGATTAGTTGGAAAAGGAGTTCAGATCAATTCCAAGTTTATTTGTGTATTTTAGATGGTGGACTAGAAATATGTTCATTTTCCATTGAAGGAAAGAAGGATGAGGCTGTAGGGGTAATCACGACCTACATCTCCTGAGAAATTTGTTTTCATCTCAGTGGACTTGATTGTCAACATCTGAACTACTCCTTTGAAATTTTTTGTATACTTTTAATTACTGGTCAACATAGATTGCTTGAAGAAGGCAAGCTTGGTGGTAAGAACCAGTCCCACTTGCTCCAAGGAAAAGGCAATATGGATTCCAGAAATAGAGTGAAAATTGATGCTTTTGCATAGAAACCTGCATATACTCATCAAGGACCCCAGAGACAACCACAAAAAAATCAAAGGAAGAAAACATGTCGGTACTATGGAAAGACTGGACACATCAAGAACGAATGATTCAAGAAGTGACACAATTTAGAGGAGAAGGTTAAGAGGATTGAAGGAGACATGTCGATTGTTTGCACATCGGTTGATAATTTCACCTTCCAAGTTAGGACTTCTCAGGCCTTGATGTATCATAATATGCTCACATTCCTGATAATTGTAGAAAGAAATTGGATTGAAAGATTCATGCTTTCATATTGATGGGATACTCTTAAGAGTTGAAAACCTATCCGTTATTTGATCCTATCCGATGATAGATTATTATTCGACGTAATGTTTAGTTCGATGAGAAGTCTTTCGGAGTCAATTTGTTGAATGTCTCCTCTGTATTGTTTTAGGATGCCCCTTTTGATGTTATCTTGAATACTGGATCTCTTGCTCCTCTCTTCAGTCCTTTGATTGGCCCGTCAAATATTGTCTTTGTTTTGACTCGACCATCGATCTCTGAATCGACTAGTCCAACATCTTATGTTTTGACTAGTCCACCGACTACATAACCTTCAACTTCTGATCATTCTACTAAAGTGAACCACAGTTCACATATTTCTTGTCTACCTCATTAGGCTTCCAAGACCATTGAAGCCATTGGAGTTGATGTTGGAGATGCATCCTGCGGACGTCAAACCTGAAGTCAAAATCAACATGCTAGCATTTCTCTCTTGACTTGTGTCCTTGAATCCTTTGATATTTTAACCTAATTCGATGCCGAAGGATGACTCGAATGGGAACAATCCAGGAAGACTGAGATTGAATCCTTGTCGAAGAATCAAACCATGGACTTGGTTCCCTGACCACATGGAAAGAACATTGTGAAGTGTCGATGGGTCTACAAGACCCAATTCACCTCTGATGGTATTTTTTAGTGACATAAAGCAAGCCTCGTCGCGAAGGGATTTTCTCAATAAGAAGGCATTGAATACACTGAAACCTTGACCTCTGTTGCAAAGATGAACTTAGTTCGATTAATTTTTTTCCTTGCTTCTCATTTTGGATGGAAACTTCATCAGATGGATGTGAAGAGTACCTTTCTTCACAACGATCTCTTTGTAGAAATTACATGGAACAACCACCTAGATTTTTGATGAATTCCAATTTGGTATGTCTACTCAAGAAGTCGTTTTATGGTTTGAAGCAGCCCCCCTGATCTTGGTATGTTAAGATTGACAATTTCTTTCTTAGGCTAGGCTTCAAATGGTGTGAATATGATCATAGTCTATATGTTCTCCATTCCAACGGAGACACCTTAATTGTTGTTGTATACGTTGATGACTTAACCATTACTGGCAATACTAATGCTTACATCTTTAGATTGAAAAAACAACTTGTTGATTCCTTTGACATGACAAATATCGGCACTCTGCATTAGTTTTTGGGTCTTCAAGTATTGCCACTATGTGATGGTTTTTTTATTTCTCAATCTAAATATGTAATGGATTTGTTGAAACATTTTAGCATGGTTGATTGCAAGCCTTGTGCCACTCCTTTTCAATTTGAAGTGAAGCTTACTAAAATTTGTTAGACACTCATTCGTGATGCTACACTCTATCCACAATTGGTAGGGAGTCTTATTTATCTTACTCATATTCCACCTGATATCTCCTTTGTTGTTAGTGTGGTTTCTTGGTTCATGCAGGATCTCAGAGAAAACCATTGGAAAGAAGTCAAATGCATTGTTCGATCTCTGAAGGGTACCACTCAATTTGGTATCAAATATTGTTGTAGTTCACATTCTCTAGTAGGGTTCACGGACTTTAACCGGGCCAATGACGAAGATGACCAGAAGTCCACTTATGGGTATATGTTTCCCTATAGAAATGGACCTTTGGTCTGGTCATGCAAGAAACATAAGGTAGTCTCTTTATCGACTACAAAAGAAGAATATCACGACATTGTTCAACCAAGTACTGAAGCAGTTTGGATTTGTCAACTTTTGGGTGAGCTTGTATTTCTTGTTCAGACCCTGACTACAATATTCTGTGATAATCAAAGTTCCAAGAATGTTGTTGACAATCATGTTTCTCATAGTAATATGAAGCATGTTGAGCTCCATGCTTACTATTTGCGACAATTGGTTCATGATGATGTTGTTTCTCTTGAATATCAAGGGGGGGTGTTGAAACATCAAGAATTGATGGACCATCACACATCTTCTGGGTTTATTCATTCGATAGGTCAACCGACATCTAAAAGTAGTCGATCGAGCAATCGACCAACACACCACAATAGTCGGTCGAGTATTCAACATGCCTGTTAGTCAGAAAATCGACCAATAGTTGAAGATAGTCGTTCGGTGGATCGACTAACCTTGAAATCGACTACGATGTGGATGGATAATCAATTGGGTCAAGTCCCATAGATCTGAATTGATAAAATGGATTTCATGGAATCAACTCTAAATACTAAAAATTATTTGTGGACAAGATTTTCCGAATTATGTGGGAGTCGGTTAGATCTTGAGTCCATAAAAGAAGATCTCTTGGGTCATAAAAGAAACTCTAAATCAATGACTGAGATCTGCTTCAGGTCTCCAGAAAAATAAAATCTCAAACCTCCTCTGCCTTCAACTACTTTTTCCCAGAGTTATGGATCTGATGATACGTGGCCCCCTAAGATCAATAGCTGAGATCTGCTTCGGGTCTCCGGAATCTGGGAAAATTAAATCTTAAACATCCTTTACCTTTAGCTGCTTTAACCTTGAGCTATGGATCTGACGATGTGTGCCCCCCTGAGATTGACGACTGAGAATTACTTCAGACCTTTATCCAGAGTTCACGGATCTATGCCATATGTCCCCTAGATATTCCTTTAAGTAAATCTTCTTGAGCTAAGGATCTGATGATGCGTGGCCCTCATAGATCGACGGTCCACATTCAATTCAGGCCTTTAGCACTTAGAGACTTGAACACTTCGACACTTTAGGCCTTCAGCACTTAGGCACTTCAACACTTCAAGACTTCGGCACTTCGACGCTTTGGCACTTCCGAACTTCGGCGCTTCGGGACTTCAAAACTTCGAGACTTCGACGCTTCAGCACTTTGGGACTTTGGTGTTTTGGGACTTTGGCACTTTGGCGCTTTGAGACTTTGGGACTTCAACACTTTGACACTCCGAGACTTCGATGCTTTGGGACTTCATGCACTTCTCACTTCGAAACTCCCAAAGCTTATTTCCTCGAACACTTGGATCAACTGCCACCTATCCCCTTAAAGATCAACGACTTATGCTCTCTTCGGGACTTTTTATCTGGCGTTATACTTCATGCAATTTTGGACTCCCAAATACCTACGCATCGTTGATCTGATTTTCCTAATTGGAGCTCCACCATTGAAAGATAAACTTGTTTGCTTGCTTATATTTTAAGCCCGAAATGGACTTCTTTGAAATTCTACCCTTTTCAGCTAAAGTGAATTGTGCATACAATAAAATTGTGGATGTAGGATATCCCCTGCACACAAAAAGGATTGATGGACCTTTAAGAAGAAATACTTCAAGGAGAAAATGCACTGAAGGGAGAGGAGGGGCTATGGCTCAAAATCGAGATTGAAATGACTTTTAACCCCTATGATTCCATGTGATAACATCATACTCCAACTAGGATGGAGGCCTCCCTATGAGGCTTCCAAGAACCTAGCAGTTCTAGTCGCCTTATGCATTGGGCTATGGAGTCATTTGTGTAACCAACCTCAAAATACTTCCAAAAACTACCACTTATTCAATCAACTAATTGAAAAATTGTTGCAAATGCTCGAGAACAAGCTTATTTCCTATGCTACCCTACTCTAACCAAATTTGCAACTTGATCAAGTAAAAGTAGATTTCCATAGCAACCACTCAAGTAATTTGATGACTGAAATGATCTCATCTATGCCACTGATCAATGAATAATAGAAAAAATATTTCAACAATGACATAAGCTCCTTCATAAAACCATACTTACCATGATTATCGGTGAAATAATGCAATTTGAAATTTTCAGAAAATCTGAAACATATGACTCCATGTATATGGCTATAGAATCATGAATCACGTGATGGACTAGGTTGTTTCTTTGTAAATGCCTCTTCTCTTGCAAATAAATGACCTCCTTGTTCTTTCAAAACCAACTCTTGATCATCAACAGTTGCAGTCTCTTCTTCATAAGAATGATCACAAGATAATTATACAGCAGAATTTAAAGCATCATAATTACGACCAGCCAAGAACATATAGTTATCTATGCAATCAACCACTACTGCATGCTCAAAATGGTATGAAAACTGATCATAAGAATGATATGCATTCATGTCCATAGAAAAACATGCAAATATTGAAGAATCTGATTCCAAATGTGAATCATACCTACTTCCTTGTTGTTGTTCCAGATCTAATTCATACTCACTATCTTCTTGCTCGAAATCTGAAATATACTCATAGTATTCTTGCTCGGAATTTGAAACATACTGACAGTCTTCTTGCTTATGTACATGTTCATCTTTTCAACTTTAGCAATCATTCTGGGGCAATCCAAAACTTCATGTCTAGTAGCTTTACAAGAAAGGCAAATAGGACCTCTATCGGGGCATTCCTTAGCAAGATGTCTCGGTCTTCTGCAAATATAACAAAGAGTTAATCCTCTTTTTCTTTTAAACAATTCCCAACATTTCTTGTACTGCGCACTGGGATCATAGTGACAGACCTGCAAAAAATTATTTCTAGGATCATGCATCCACTTGTTAGTCCAACAATTCTTTCTATGCATAGGAATAACATATCTTTCACTATTTCTATCAGATCTATTCATATCACATCTTCTTTCTTCTAGTTGTGCCCTAGTTTTTAGATTATGACAAAATCTATCAAACGTACCCAGATCCATTCTTTCAACAAAAAAAAAATCACTTATCTTACCTTTATCAGAGCACAAAGCTTTAAGATCTTACCTCTTTTCTTCAGATTTGATTCCCTTCTTAGCATAGAGCTTCACAAGTCAAGTGGAGTACTACGCACTACAACAACAGATCTACGCACAGGGCTTTCTCTTTTCTTCAATTACCAGCAATCACAGTTTCAGGTCTCGGCAATGGAACCATTTGTTGGCACAAGGGAAAACCTGGGGTTCAATGCTTCAACAACACACCAACAAAACCCTAACTATCGTCCCTTTCGGTAACACCTGTGAAGTAGATGAAGTCTCACCTAAGGTAGAGGCAAGGGGGGTTGCAAGAATCAAGTGTCTGCAACCTAGCTAGGACACAAATCTGTGATCACAATACTTAACAGAGCACTTAGCAGTTATCATTCATTAGTCTTTAATCCTTAGTCATTGTTATCACTGAAATTTTGTCTGCAAATGGTTATAGGAATCCAGCATCTCCAAACACCTATTAGTTCATCCATGGCCGAAAAAATGCATTTCCAAAGGGCACAAACTATACAACTGGTTATAAAATTAGCATGCGCTCAGAATAAAAAGGAAGTGCATGCACGTGTGCCAGTTGAAAACATCAGAAAAGTGCACATGCGCCCAATGCGCGACCGTGGACGCAAAAATCCACACACACCTCAGAACAATGCATTTATGATTCTGGTCAGCCTCCCACCCACTTCTGGTTTAGCTCCCAAGTCGATTTGACCCTCAAATCCAAACTGAATCTGAGTGGGGGGCTGGTCAAAGACGTAGAGGTGCCCTAAAAGGCTCCTTGTTCACACTAAAGATCGATTGGATAATGCCTCAAAGATTTGCTATAAAAAGAGGCCATGGGTGCACTATATTTCCAAGAATCTATTTGTATTGTTATGCTGCCTATATTCTCCTACAAGGAAGCTCTGTCCTCATTGGAGCATACAAGCACCATTTCATTGATCTATTTACATCACCTCTTGAGTGAATGAGCTTTGAATTTCTTCACCATTTCCTTCTAGTTTGCTATTTTTTAGAAGAGCTCTCACATTGGGGATTCAAGAGCTCTCCATTGGAGGAAGAGGAGACCCATAAGTCTCCCTTTCTCTTTGGTTTTTTCCCACTAATAAAATCTATCCATTGGTGGCATGAATATTGGTCAATTGTTTGGTTAATTTTGGTTATAATGTCCTTATGCACTTTAGTTTAGTTTATTTAATTGTTATTATCTTAGTTGTTTGTTTATTTCTAATGCTTGATGTTTCTAACTCTTGCACTCATTTATGTCCTGTTTAGCTAACCCAACTGAACTTGCAAGTGTCCCTCTTTTGCTCATTCAAGTGATGGAAATGATACAACAGATTGGTGACTCCACTGGGGATAGCTATCAATTTCCTCCCCATTTGGGTTGTTTGAGCACTTCTTTTTTATTTAACTTGTAGGGATCATAATCAGCCCACGCCTATCTGCAAAAAGCCAAATTTGGAGCTGAGATAAAAAAATTCCATTCGAAATTTTCTTCTCGGCTGCGTATCAGAACATGTGCGAGTTTATTATCCCACATGCACGTCTTCTAGGCATGTGCGCCATAAGCACTATGTTTCCAAGCCCATTCTACGCACCTGTGCCAATAGGTCATTGTTTATTTGCACATAGGCGCCACATGTGCCTTTGTCTACTTTGCGACCCGCGCATCTGTCAATAAATTCAATATTGTAAGGGTTTTTGTAATATGTTGAAGGTCCATAGCCTTCTTAAGATTGATTCTATGCAAATTGTAATATGCACCACACTTAGATTCCCTCTCCACGTGAAGGGTTAGTCAAAACATAGGCACTTAGGGGGTTAAAATCCATATGTATCCTCTTTTTGCTTTCATTTTGCCACATAGATGGCTTGCTTTGATCAAAGTTAAGTTGGAATCATTCTATATCACATATATAAAAAATTGCATTGGGACCAAAAATTGAACTTCAATCATTGAGTATGCTCTTCTCTCGCACCATAGAGAGATCTTGAGAATCAGAAAAAACAATTGAGGAAAGATTTCATCTCCCTTAAAGACAAAATCTTTAGGAGAGGACAACAACCCCCTCGAGACTCCTCTTAGATTTTTTTTTAACACATCTTAAATTTATAAGGGCCCATACATGCCCACATGCTACAAAGATAGGATAGTTTTGAAGCTACTTTCTTAGTTTACATCACTAGGGGAGTTTAAAGGTTATTGTAACGGGCCCATACATGCCCACATGTCCACAATCTAGGATAGTCTTTTGAAGCTTTCTTAGATTAAATCACACTAGGGAGTTAAAGGATTGGTAAGGACCCATATGTCCACATGCTAGTTCTTTAGGGACTTTAAAATTACACAAGGTTGTACCAATGGCATCTAGTAAGATAGGTAATCAAGACTTGTAAAGACCACACGAAGTCCACATGCTGCAAGGTGACACCTAACTTATTAAAAAATTTGGCACATTTTATCATTTGCTCACACATAAGTCACTACTCACTAACATAGCTTCACCTCAAAATGTGGAGGTTGAAGTAAGTTTCCTCCAACGGGATTCTAAAATGCCCTACCCTTTTCTTGAAGGAACTATCCACTCCCAATTAATTTGAATGAGATTGGTTCACACCCCTAATCTCTCAAACAACCACATCTAAATTTTTTCTAAAACTCACTAAGTTTTCCTCCACATGAGGTGCCAAAAGAAATTTTTTAGTCTAGGTAGGATCTCGGGGATAGACATCCAAATAACTCCCCGCTATCTGGTTCTCACATCTTCAAACATTAGAAGTTGAAAAATAGGGAACTTTTAAATCCTCCAAGTCAAGTGTTCCTACACCATAAGGCAGGGAGATACCCGTGAAGGGTTGAAGGCCAAGGTCCGGTTGTTCTGTGCGTCCCCCCTTGAGGCACCCACCTCTTGGACGGGATCCAACCCGTGATCCATTTCTGAGGCCGAAAATCTAAATGTCGCACTTTGACCGAGGTACCTAGTGACCAAATTTTAGGACATCTACCCATGTGGCAATTGTGGGTTGCAATTGCACCTTGATTAGATTTTGTGTGGCTATTGGAAAATATCACCAACTCTTTCGGGATATGCACCCTATACCCCTCATTATAACTAATTTTTTCATCCTTCACTAGTTCCTCTTCTGGTGGCTTCAAACCCCACTGTTGAGTGATATTGGAAGGTCCAATGCTATTTGAGAGGAAGGACGTTATGTCTTTTAGGACACGAGCATTTTTTTTCTTTGTTCTCCCACACAGACAAAATCTACCTACCCACATGTATGCTTCTTTATCAATTGATTTATGTATCATGCTCTTGTGATTACGTGCAATTGTGAGATATATTGTGAAGGTCCAAGTTACACAAAGACTCTAGTTCATTTATTTCTCTCATCACCATTTGCACACATCCACTTTTCTAGTCAGACATCATAGGGGACCCAAAAAATCCTCGTCGTTCCATACGCTTGTTAAATCTCCCTCCTATTCTAGGAGGAGTTCCTAGTCTTGCCAACTCATCGGCTCAACCCTCTCACACCACTTTGATTGCCACTGTCTTGGGATCAACTTTGCTTGGTTCCACTTTACTTGGGTCCACTTCCCAATGTCAACCGTCCACTAGCTCTCCTTTACAAGAAAGCGGGGGGCAAACTTCTTCCCAAGGGGGAAGTACAACCCCACCTAACCCCCCTCATGGGTCAGGTACACAAACCACTCACACCATGGCTGGAAATAACCCTCCACCACCACTCTAGATTCCATACTTGGCTTCCCTCAACATATCGGATCTGAGTAAGCTCACCAACGATCCCATATTGCATAATCCCACATGGCCTGCAATGCCTACCAAACTACCTTCGGGCATCCCCAAGTTTGAAGGAAAGGTGGGAGAAGACCCTGCCAACCATGTCATGACCTTCCACCTATGGTGGTCTTCAAACAATGTCATGGACGACTCCGTCCGGTTAAGCTTATTTCAATGCACACTCACTGGCCCATCAATCAAGTGGTATGTCGATGAGAAATCAGGGTCCCATGTGACTTTTAAATCATTGGCCAAAACATTTTTCACCTTCTTTCAATTACCAATCCATCATGACAATGGTCTCGAACTGCTATCCGAGTTTAAACAAACCTCATCCACACATATTGTTGACCACATTCACAAATGGTGTTGGCGACGTAGTTTATGCAAAGCATAAACCACCAAACAACAATGCCTTGATTGGTTTCTCAGATCACTCGTCTCCCTCCTTGCCAAAGATGTGGCCTCCACCTTCCCCCAAACAGAAGAGGAAGCCATCAGCAAGGCTCAACGGTATGAACCCATTTATGCACAGTCATGATACTTATATACAGTACTACCTGACGCCTCGAGATCCGTACCATTCGGTCAGGACAAACCTGGGATGTCTCACTCAAAAGATGGATTGATTGGTACCATGACACACCATAATCCGTACATCCAACCACAACCTATGAACGATACATCCCAACATACAACTATATATGGAGGCCCATCTTATTACCCTCCTCCCCTTTACCAACATTCATATCATGTTGTTCCCCCTTAGTCATTAGGGGCACTCCCACCAGTACCCATTTCGTATCCGGTCTCTCAATCCAGTACAGTTCCACCCCCAACCCCTGGATATAACCTTAGAAATATTGGAAGTACCTCTACTTCCTATAGGTCATATGGATCCTATCCATAGAACAATCCATATTTCCCATTTCATGGTCCTGCCCAACCAGTTAATCCTCCACCGGGACAACCACATACCGACATCAACTTTGTTTATCCCTTTCCCATGCAACAGGTTCATCCATTTGAATAGTTGAATACGGCCAATCTGACTCATAAGAAGAAAGGAAAAAACTGAAACAATGACAACCCATGACCAGGAGGGAATGACCCCCACAACCATCCCACTGGGGGAAACAATTACCAAGACCCCCAAGGGGGCACCAATAATAATCAACCATGACAAGGGAAGAACAACAATCTTCAGACTAACTTCCCTTGCACTATATGTGGTGAGTATGGACATTATACTCATCATTGCCCCCAAATTCCTGATCTCCAACGGATGAGGGCATCCATGAACTCACAAGGCCCTACAGCACCACCTGCCCCTCAGCAAGCCCTACAACAATATTTGCAACCATTGCCTCCAACTGTTTTGCAAAACCCCATACCATACCAAGGTGTGATGAACACCCAACAAGTGATCAACACTGCCCCACCACAAATGGGGCAATATCCAAACTCGGGTGCCACTCAACCCGAGAATCTGATTGATCACAGTGTCCTCCTCACCAGTGAAGAAATTCTTATGCCAACTCGCAACCGTCAATACGGTATACCTCCCGATTCTACCCATACCACCTTAGAAACACTGCCAAATACACCAACACAACCATTGATGATTCCACGTCCTAACGCGGAACCCATTCCCCACATACCACGTATGCCTTTACGACGGAATGTGCATAACCCTCATGCTAGGGCTGCTCATACTTATAGTCTGGTTGATAACTTAGCCCAGTCTCCCAAAACCATGTATGTGTTGGAGGTCCTCCAAACCTGTCCATCACAATGGAAATCCTTGCTTTCTACCTTAGGGGACATTGACACAGCTGACATGCAGTTGATCACATTTGATTCAGATAGTGGAGAACCACGCTTCTCGCTCAAGTAGCCTTCCAGATACCAATTAATATTTGGAACACCACCATTTATCAGTGTATCATCGATGAAAGTGCATCCACCTACATCATGTCTAAACATGTATGGCATAAAATTGGCTCCCCTAAGCTAGTACCCTCTACCATCACTCTTCGATCTTATGATGGTCGACCAACATCTTCTGCGGGGCTTTGTCAAAATGTCCCCATATAACTTGGGGGAAAAACCATCCCCATTGACATTGAATTTATTGATGCCCAACTTGATTACAATATCTTGTTCGGACGCAACTACATGTATGCTATGAAGGCGGTTGCCTTTTCTGTGTTTTGTACCATGATGTTCCCACATAATTGGAAGATCGTCACCATTGACCAGCTTACACATTATGAGCCTAACCATTCTGCCAACATCAATAACATCCTCCCCCTTGTCCGTGTTAGCTCAGATGATTTTCCAGTTGTCAACGTTGGCCCTGGATTATTCCAAGACCCATCCATTTTGGGCACTTATTAGGGAGCACTGTCGTTCCTAAACCCATGTTTTCCAACACAAGTGTGTGTAGTTTCCTCTAAAGGAGTAGACATCGGAGACAATACTCCTATCACTGAGTCCCCTCCCCATATCAAAGTTCCACCAGTTGAAGAAAGACTACCTCATGAGTTTCCTAAGAGTGCCACCGCACCACTTATCACGGATCTCGCCCCCCTCTAGGGGAAAATCCTGGTTTGGGAGACAGTCTCCCCGACCATTACCCAAATCCCCTTTTTTTACCCCCGACCTGGAGTCGAAGCATTCTAGGTAGCCGCAACGCTTACCCTTTCGAACATGGTACTCGCCATCCCCGTATGGTATCTACATCCACCCAAGATGGTTCCTCAACCATCCCTCCCTCCTAAGACAGAGGGAATCCTGATGCAAATCCCAATACTAACTCCAACCACGCCACCCTCACCTCCAATCGCTAACACCACTACTATGGCTAGGGGTAGATGGAAGAAGAAAGATCTTGTTGCTCCAATACCTCCCTGAGTTCAACTCCCTTGCACCTTATGTGAAAGAAAAGGACACCCCCCTCACAAATGTTCTTCTCTTCCCAAGCTACGCAGTTTTATCCAGCTTCCTCAAGCCCCCCTTTTGCTTGCCACTCCACCAAGTACGTCCCATGCTACTATAGATTCATCAACCACACTCAAACAAAATATACAAACCAATTTCACCTGTGCCATATGCACGGAATATGGGCATTACACTCATCATTGCCCATCTATCCCATACGTCCGCCACACATTAGCCGCGAAATGCCACACATATCTGCCTAATCTTCCTCCAGCACTCCATACCAATGCTCCTGTGAATGTAATTCATTATATTTCTTCATCATTCCTCGAGCAAGGGGGAGGTCCATGTCCTTCGACCAAACTACCGCCCGATCGCCCATAGTGTCAGTGAAACTGGGATGGCATTATGGACCCACCGTACATATCTAAGCCCTTTTCCCCACTTTCATTTTTTGGTATAGGCGCCCATAAGCTCCATTTTCTGAACCATTTTTAGCCACTTACAGTCATTTTCATCAGGTGATCATTTTCACTTTTCCCCCATGGAGCATCTTTCCATGACACACTCAGGTACACATGCTCATGTTCAAATTTATCAAATAATTGTTATATGTTCTTTATCTTCAGATATTGTTCACATCGTGTATTCGGTTTTAATGTGTGCAGGAGGTACTTAGTCATCACAATTCAACACAAGCCCCTTTAGGTGTATGATCGACACTAGCATGTAGTCATTCCCTCTGAATACCAATTGCATCTCCCAGTCACACCCTCCGACATTCACCTATAGGATCCTCATATCTGGCTCTGCATTACTAACACCTCCACTACCATTTAGTACTATCACCCAATAGCACTCTTCCCCACACAAGTTGTCCCATTCACAGTTCACCTTGGCACTTTGACACTCATGTTGTTTTCACCCTTTATGGATGGGAGCCCCGATAGTCTTACGTATTTTCGAGAATTAGCCACATACTCCTTCTCCTCGTCTTGCTAGCTTGCCCAATGGACTCCTAGGTTATCTCATCATGGTTCTGTTTTGACTACACCTTCGCAGTATCATTAACCATCCATTTCATCCACAGTCAATTTCCCATCTGTAGATTTCCCTCCATTCATTTACCTCATACAGAAACTGACCTATGGGGCCCCCACCCTCCACCTGTTTTCCAAGCAACTTGCACCCTCATTGGCCAAGCCATCTTACATTGGGGCACCCATTTTTGTATCTACACGCTTATCCCAACTTATTATTTATTCATTTGGTAATTGTACAAAACCTTTGTTTCCAGCATTTACATAGCTATATGTTGTTGCCTTTAGAAACCTTCCTTTTTCAGCAAAGCAACCCTTGTCACCCTTGGTTGGCGAATTTTTCACCTCCTACCCTTGTTGACTGTAGGGTTTCAAAATAGTCCCTATTCTCACTCCATTAATTCACTAAAACCTTCACAATTACTTCCATTTCACCTTCATATCACCTCCATATCACCTCCACATCATTACATTTACCTCATCATTGGGTTATAACTATGCTTTTCCAAAGTTTATCGATTCTTAACATTTTTAAGTGGATTTGTGGTTAAACTTTAGAAAATAATATGCTTATAATTATACCTAACAATAAGAATGAGTTTGTTAACATGTGTAGGTACAAAAGAAGCTTCCTAGGCACCTTTATGTGGCACTCTATGTTCAAATTCGAATTTGAGGAGATCATGGAGGAGATTATTGAGAAGATCATTGAGAAGATCATGGACCTCATGGAGAATATCATGGAGGATAGGGTTATGTGTCTAGATGGTTGAGA
>JASDQU010683317.1:50723-68552 GCA_032191745.1 Picea mariana
CGATGCATAGAGCACCACAAACGACAACAACCCTCCCACCCCACAAGACAAATGCACTCCCCCAGCATACACAGGAGGCTCGAAAAAATAGAGCAAGATTTCCATGACCTCAACTTGAGAGGAGGACTTGTAGGGAATGATGATCAAGGGGGGACAAGGGTGGCCAGTCCAATAATGCACTACTTTCATCCCCTCTCCAAAACACCGATTCCCCACAATTCCCCCTTCCAATGGAGAAAAGGAAAAGCAAGCACAATTTGTCCGACCCGAGGGCCACAAGACACAAATTCACTCCCCATTCCACAAGAGGCTCAAAAAAATAGAGAAAGCTTTCCCAAGACTCAACTGCAAGGGGAAATTGTAGGGAACGACGGTAAGGAGGGACTAGGGTGGCCAGTCGCAACAACGCTCTGCTTTCATCCCTCCATAAGACAAATTCCCGACAATTTCCCCTTTCAACAGAGAAAAAGAAAAACAAGCACACATTATGTTCCAATAGAGAGAGAGCCCACCCRCCCTTKCCCCCAGTACAAATGACGTCCCATGGCCCAAAAACATTCCCATGATAATGATGGCTATCGACAACATTCAAACGTAGACGTGGAGAAGTCGCTGCCCAAAAATCATCGCTGAACAAACCAAGGACCACAAAAAAGGGACATCAAAGCACTCGCAAGGAAAGAGGATCTGAGGGTCTCTTACCCAAAATCAATCGACACTAGCAAGGAAAGAGGATCTGAGTTCTCTTACCCATAAGAACACCCACTAGAAGGGAACCCGTCACCTCTCTGCCCCTGAAAAAACCACGTTCAACACACAACAGACCTCTAACGATGGGGGCAAGCGACAGCATTCGAATGCCAAAGCAGAGAAGTCACTTGCTGAAAATCAACACTGGATGAACTGAGGGTCGCAACTACAATGAATCACTCCCAAGGAAAAGAGGGTGTAGGGCCTCTTACCAAAAAGCAACCGACGCCAACCCGAAAAGCAAATCTGCTGGAAAGAAATTATCCTCCTATTTCCCACAAACCAAAAAAGCAATTAACGCCAACCCAAAAGCACATCTGTTGGTAGGAAACCCACCTCCTCTTTCCCCTATACAAACGACTCCCAACAATCTTCCAGTGAAGAAGGAAAGTGACAACATTCGGACGTCAGGGAGGAAAATTCACTCGTCGAAAATCCACACTGGACAAATCGAGGGCCACCAGAGCATTGAAGAACTCATAGGGGAAAAAGGAGGATGCAAGGTCTCTTACCAAAAAGCAACTGACGCTGACCAAAAAGCGCACACCCACCACTCCCCCCCACCCACGTCGTGCGAACAATGTCCAACACCAAACAACCTTCCATTGATGAATGCACAGGACAACATTCAAACGTCTTAGTCCCAAAACAGAGAAGTAAATCAAACGTAAAACAATCACCACTGGATAAACACAGGGCCGCAACATTTTCACCACATGCAAAGGAATAGAGAGTGGAATGTCTCTTCAAAACTTGATCGACATCAACTTGAGCTCCAGGTTCAACAAAGCACTCTCACCGGACCAAAACGCACACACCCACCACACCCCCCCCACCCGCGTCGTGCAAACAACGTCCAACACCAAACAACCTTCCAGTGATGAATGCACGGGACAACATTCAAATGTCTTAGTCCAAAGATGGATAAGTCACTTAAACGTAAAATAATCACCACTGGATAAACGTAGGGCCGCAACATTTTTTCCTCATGCACAAGAACAGAGAGTGAAGTGTCTTTATGAAACTTGATCGACATCAACTTGAGCTCCAGGTTCAACAAATCACTCCCACCGGAGGAAACTTGCCACAACCTGCAACGCTGATGGAGTTGGTACCTACAGAAGGGTCTCCCGAACCCGAACGTCCAACTTCTGCCAGGGGGTCACAAGGAACAATCGAGAGGGACTAGGGTGGCTAGCCCAATGGGTTTAACCACTTTTCATCCATCCCATTGATGATTACCCCTCACAGAATGAGAAATGTACAAGGCACAAGCCACCCTTGCCTCGATCCAATGACCAACGGAAAAGCTTGCCTCGGCGAGGGAAAAGAAAACAAAGAATCAAACAAATGAAGGGACTTCTCGCGCCGCACCGAGCATCCACCCTGCGATGAAGAATGGAGAGGCACAGCTCCCATGACATAGCAAGGGATCCCTGCAACGGTTTTCTCATCATGGAACCAAAGCCTTGCCTGCGCTCTTCATCGGAGAGGGGATTCACGACACAAAATGACAAGCGCCCTCCCCCTAGCAATGATCGATGAACACTCGTCAAAAAATTTGGAGTGTGGAAGGAGACCAAGGACAACAACCAATGCTTGCAAAAAGCACAAGTCGAGCCAGAAACGCCATGATCAACCCTTCAAAAGTGGTGACACACTACCCCATCAAAACATGGACCGAGCGAAAGGTATGCAACAACCAATAACAACAATGAACAAAGTATTATCAACAAAAACAATCCATATGTGATAGCCAACCGATGGGAGCTATGTGCAAAAAGGTTCAGTCACAAAAAGGCACACCTGGGGTGCCCAGAAATGTGGCATCAACTCTCCTCAAGACAGACTAAGTGACCCATCCACGAGAATGGATTGCGAACCTCCCCTACCCAACCCGAGCAAAGATTCGTTGGTCCCTGGCGACAATGATCCTACTGCAGGTTCACCTACGGTAACCTTGTTACGACTTTTGCTTCCTCTAAATGATAAGGTTCAATGAAATTCTCACAACATCGTCGGTGGAAAACCACCCTTGTTGACACGATCTGAACACTTAACCTGATCATTCAATCAGTAGGAGTGACAGGCGGTGTGTACAAAGTGCAAGGACGTAGTCAACACGAGCTGATGAGACGTGATTACTAGGAATTCCTCATTGAAGACCAATAATTGCAATGGTCTATACCCATCATGATGCAATTTGAGAAGATTTCCCGATCCTCTCGAACCAGGGAAAAAATATCATTGACTGCATCAGTGTAGCGCGTGTGCGGCCCAGAACATCTAAGGGAATCATAGACTTGTTATTGCCTCAAACTTCCATGGCCTAAACGACCATAGTACCTCTAAGAAGTTAGCTATGGAGGGGAACCTTTGCGTAGCTAGTTAGCAAGTTGAGGTCTCGTTCATTATTAGAATTAACCGGACAAATCGCTCCACCAACTAAGAACGACCATGAACCACCACCCATAGAATCAAGAAAGAGCTCTCAATCTATCAATCCTTACTATGTCTGGACCTGGTAAGTTTTTCCGTGTTGAGTCAAATTAAGCCGCAGGCTCCACTCCTGGTGGTGCCCTTCCGTCAATTCCTTTAAGTTTCAGCCTTGCGACCATACTCCCCCTGGAACCCAAACACTCTGGTTTCTCAGAAGGTGTTGGAGGAGTCCTTAGAGCAACATCCATCGATCCCTGTTCGACATCGTTTATGGTTGAGACTAGGACGGTATCTGATCGTCTTCGAGCCCCCAACTTTTGTTCTTGATTAATGAAAACATCCTTGGAAAATGCTTTCACAGTGGTTCGTCTTTCATAAATCCAAGAATTTCACCTCTGACATTGAAATACGAATGCCCTCGATAGTCCCTATAAGCATTACTCTGGTCCCGAAGGCCAACATAATAGGACCAGACTCATATCGTGTTATTCCATGCTAATGTATTCAGAGCATAAGCTTGCTTTTAGCACTCTAATTTTTTCAAAGTAACAACGTCGGAACCACGACCCAGCCAATTAAGCCCAAGAGCATGCTGTCAGCCAAAGGGACGGAAGGGCAGGTGCACACCAAGTAGGCAGACCAGCCTTTACGACCCAAGATCCAACTACGAGCTTTTTAACTGCAACAACTTAAATACACGCTATTGGATATGGAATTACCGCGGTTGTTGGTACCATACTTTCCCTCCAATGGATCCTCATTAAGGGATTTAGATTGTACTGATTCCAATTACCAAACTCGATGAGCCCAATATTGTTATTTATTGTCACTAGCTCCCCATGTTAGGATTGGGTAATTTGAGTGCCTACTACCTTCTTTGGATGTGGTAGTCATTTCTCAGGCTCTCTCTCTGGAATCGAACCCTAATTCTTCATCACCTGTCACCACCATGATAGGCCTCTATCCTACTATCGAAAGTTGTTAGGGCAGAAATTTGAATGAAGCATCGCCAACAAAAGGGTTGTGTGATTCATCGAGTTATCATGATTCACTGGAGAAGTGGGCAAGCCCGCACCGACATTTTATCTAATAAATGCATCCCTTCCAAGAAGTCGGGACTTGGTGCATGTATTAGCTCTAGAATTACTACGGTTATCTGAGTAGTAGGGTACCATCAAAGAAACTATAATTCATTTAATGAGCCATTCACAATTTCACAGTTTGAATTAGTTCATATTTAGACATGCATGGCTTAATCTTTGAGACAAGCATATGACTACTAGCAGGATCAACCAGGTAACACCCTAGCACTTCAAAAGGCACCCAAAGACTCTCCATACGAAGCACACTCTGAACACCCATCAAGTCGAGGAGATTTCAACAAAAAAAAAACCGTGTTAGCGTTTATACCTTGCCCTCGAGGGATTGAGCAATAGGAGGATGTGCACAAACAAGACAAGGATAGAAAGGATATGCCCTCATGAAGCCTCAAAACAACCAAATTAGAGAGAAGAAAAGGGAAACGATGAAAGCCTCCAACCTTCCAAACAATGCATCAAGGTGTCCTTGAGATCCATGAAACTAGTCCAATACTAGCGTCAATGTGGTGTTGCCCACCGAAACAGCTCTACGACCACCTTAACCTGTAGACAAAAGAAGGTGATAACATCCCCCAACCCCACTCCCTCCTCCTTTCTCAACTTTTGATCCTCGAAGTGGGTTCAACTGAGAACAAAGAGCGCTCCCGACATGGGCTCGAAACAACCGCAACATAAAGAAGGAGAGGGGACAGTGAACCCTCCAACCTTCCAAACAACGCATCAAGGTGTCCTCAAGATCCAGGACACTAGTATAATATCAGGGAGAATGTGGTTTTGCCCACCGAAACGGCCCCTACGACCACCTTAACCCATAGACAAAAGAAGGTCAGAACATCCCCCAACCCCACTTCCCTCCTCCTTTCTCAACTTTCGGTCCACGAAGTGGGTTCAACCGAGAACAAAGAGTGCTCCTGACATGGGCTCAAAACAACTGCAACAGAAAGAAGAAGAGGGCACAGTGAACCCTCCAACCTTGCAAACAACGCATCAAGGTGTCCTCGGGATCCACGACACTAGTCCAATACCAGTGTCAATGTGGTGCTTCCTGCCGAAAAGACCCTTATGACCACCTTAACCTGTAGAAAAAAGAAGGTGATAACATCCCCCAACCCCACTCCCTCCTCCTTTCCCAACTTTTGGTCCACGAAGTGGGTTCAACCAAGAAAAAAGAGCTGCCGACATGGGCTCAAAACAACCACAACAGAAATAAGAAGAGGCGACAGTGAACCCTCCAACCTTTTGAACAACGCATCAAGGTGTCCTCGGGATCCACGATCACTAGTGCAATACCAGTGACAATGTGGTGTTGCCTGCGAAACGACCCCTACGGCCACCTTAATCCGTAGACAAAAGAAGCTGAAAACATCCCCAACTGCACTCCCTCCTCCTTTTTCAGCTTTTGGTCCACAAAGTGTGATCAGTCAAGAACAAAGGGTGCTCTTTTCATGAGCTCGAAACAACCGCAACAGAAAGAAGAAGAGTGGACAATGAACCATCCAACCTTCCGAACAACGCGTCAAGGTGTCCTTGGGATCCATGGTGCTAGTCCACGACCAACGAAAATGTGGTATTTCCCACCTAAACGTCCCCTATGACCACCTTAATCCGTAGATGAAAGAAGGTGAGAACATCCTCGAGCTCCCCTCCTCCACTTTCGCTCCCACATAGCGGGATCACCAATGAATGCTCCTGGAAAGGGTCAAAACAACCAAAACAGAGAGGAAGAGGAAGGGAATAGTGAAATTGTCCAGCCTTCCAAACTACACATCGAGGTGTCCTAGGGATCCAAGATGTTAGTCCTCAACAAGCAAAAATGTGGTGTTGCATGACTAAATGACCCCTACGACAAACCTTAATGCATAGGTAATGCATGGCCCAAACAAGGTGGAAACATCCCTGAAACCTATATCCTCTTTTTCCATACGAGATGCAAGGGAAAAACCAACGACTTTGCAAAAAAGCAGGCCACATTAAAAATAAGCCTCAAAGCCAATGTAGCCGAAGGGGACATGCATGTTAAAGGAATGCACACCCATAAGCTTTAAACCCAAAAGGAGGCATTCCTTACACTGCTCGACAAAAAGGTGAGCACAGGAAAAGACTTCAGGAGGGTAAATGTTCCCACAACCCAAAAATATTTCTTGGTGTGCGTGCTCTTGATGGTATGCCTCTCCTTCAACAATGCCAACATGGAAAGAGTACAAGCACAAAAAATTGGCACCCTAGAGTGCCAATCAATCAAAAGGCAAAGCCCTCTCAGGGAGCCACAACAATCCCTCAAACTCCACGTACATAGAATGAAAAGGAGTTTTTCTTAGAAGTGTCTCCCACAACAAGCATTGCCAACATTACCGCTCATGTGTTACCAAGCAGAGACGACAAAAAACTGAATGTCGACCACCCTACAAATGACCCAAGGCCAATCTTCTGGCAGACCCAACAACCAGCTCGTTTCCCGCACCACCTTTCGCACGAATGGAAAACCTCCACCGTCAACAAATAAAACACAATACATTAACATTATCTTCATGGAGCCAACAACACAACGGGACTGAACAAACAAAAACCACAAGAAATCGCATCATCCACAAAGGATCTCAATGACTCAAAGCCAACCTATATACTAGATCCCATAACCATCCGAAGAGCCCACAACACAACTCATGTGTTACCAAAAATTTTCCCAAGGAATACGAATGCAAAGTCCTACAAGGGAGCCACAACGATCGCCCAAACTCCACGACGAGTGGAGAAGAGTGCTCTTTCAAATCACCTCCCAAGATGAGCTTTCACTACACTTACCACCCATGTGCTAACAAGCGACATGATAACAAGCCAAGAATCGACCAACCCTGCAAATGGCCCTAGGCCAATCTTTGAGTGGACCCAGTAGGAAGCTCCTTTTTATCACCACATCACCCCTCCCATGGAATGTCGAATCCCACAAAATTGAAGAGCCTACAACACAACTCATGTGTTACCAAGAATTTTACTAATCCATACAAACACAAAGTCGTGCAAGGGGGCCACAACGATCGCTTAAACTCCACGACGAGTGGAGAAAAGTGCTCTTTCAAAGTGCCTCCCAAGATGAGCTTCCCTACTATTGCGCCTCTTTCGTCACCTTAGTGAGAAAAATAGAGGTGCTTGCAAGCTTAGTTGGGTTTGCTAAGCAGGACAACTGTAAGGAAAAGGGTTAGAGAAAGAAATATCAAAGAACAACTAAGAATTAAACTAAGAAATAAAACAACAACTAAATTAATGAACATAGGGACATAAGGATAAAAGAAACAATGAGACCCATGCCACCAATGATAAGGCTGATATTTGTGAAAGAAAACACCGAGAAGAAAGAGGACTATGAGTCCCTTCTTCCTCCAAGGGAGGGCTCTTGGACCCCCACAAATAAGCTCTTCTTACAACTTTGAAAATGAAAATGAAAATGGTGAAAGAATTCTTTGCTAATCCACTCAAGGGGTGAGATGGATTGTCCAATGCAATGATGCAAGTATACTCTTGGTAAGGATAGAGGATCCCTCAAGAGAATAATGGTAGCATAACTTTTCTATGAATTCCTTGAAAAATAAAGTGTATCCATAGCCTTTTTATAGCATTCCTTTGAGGTATTGTTCAACTAGTTTGTAGTGTGTAAAGAGGCTAATTAGGTCATTTCTAGGTCTTTGACCAGCCACCCAGTCGAATCCAATCCATATTTGAGTGTCAAATCAACTTGGAAGCTTAACCAAAAGTGAGTGGGAGGCTGACCACTCTCATAAATGCATCATTTCTCAGGTGCGTGGCTTTTTGCAACAACAGTCGCGCATCATGCGCATGTGCACGAATCTTGCATTTTTGTTTTGCGCATGTGCGCGTGCGCGCCCTGTGTCTTCATAGTGCCCTTTAATTTTTGCACTAGTTGTATAGTTTTGACCCTTTGGGAATGCTTTTGTGATATTTTTGGTCCATGGGTGACCTCATAACTGTTTGGCGATGTTGAATTCTTGTAATCATTTGCGGACGAAATTTCAGTGATAACAGATGCCCCCTGATGGATGAGGTTAGGAGCATACGTATAGCCGAAATCCATCAATGTTTCTTCTACTGAGAGTGTTGTTGTAAGAGAGAGAGATAGTTGGATTGTCCAGAGCTACCCGTTGGAGGGAGAAAGGAACCTATAAAACCCGACCTTCCATAAGGTGTGTATAAATAAACTGTGTACAAACGAGGCAGGCATGCCCCATGCTCGTGTCATGTATCTCAAAAAAGAAATGAAGTGTTGATGTAAACAAATGAAACACCCTCGGGGTGGTCATGATAAAGTTAGAAGACAATTCTGCGGAGGAACATGCTCTGAACAGTAGGCAGTGATATCTGTAAGAAACATCACAGATCTTGTAGGCATTGATAGCCCAGCCCAGTTTAGAGGTCTTCGGCGAATATAAGAAATAACTGCAATAGTCGCAAAGTAAGACCCACCGTAACATGAGAAAGTGTTGAAGTTGAATGTTACAGGGGTCAACGAAAACAGGGAGCAATTGTGGTTCTCTTTGTGTCGTCTGAGATCTCTCATTGGATAGGTAATGAGAATCAAGATATTGTCGCTCTTTTGGGAAACTGTGTTGATGTCGACAAAAGGGGGACGCGACTCCGAGAAGCAAAGGGCTTCGTGAAATCTATGAGGTGAGGTTAGGAATTGGAAAAGGTACATGGTCAAAGTCAATATGTATGGAGACTCAAGACTGCCCTTGGTTGGGGGTATATGCAAAGTATAAGTGGTCGTAGTCGTTCAACTAAGTCGAGTGTCAGGGGGACAACAAGACGTGGGAGAAGTTGTGCTAGAGGCGGGACAAAGTGAACAAACTCAGAGGGTAGAGGTAAGTGACATGTGGGATACTCAGAGGATATGGATGATGTCAAATAAGGGTAGATGATAAGGAGTGCCCCAACCAAGGGCGACATGGGTTGTGCTTGCCAAAAAAGGGAAGAAGGTCATCGGAGGTGACAACAAAAAAGGGTAATGTAAATGTTGGAAACAAAAGGAGTTTGTACAATAAATAAATAATATGGGATGAGCATAAAAATACAGAGACAGGTGCCCCAATGTAATATGGTTGGCCCAGGTAGGGCACAATTTGCTTGGAGAACTAGTGGAGGGTGGGGGGCCCATGGGTGGGTTTCTGTATGAGGTAGGTGAAATGAAGGGAAATTTGCAAATGGGCAAACTGATTGTGAATGAAATGGAGGGTTCATGATACTATGGAGGTGCAATAAAAAATAGAACCTTAAAGAGAAAATATGGGAGCCCGGTGGGAAAGCTAGAAAAATGAGGAGAATGAGTATGTGGCTGATTTGTGACATAATGTAAGACTATCAGGACTCCCATCCCTAAAGGGTTGAAAAACAGCATGAGTGTCAATGTGCAAAAGGGTGCTATGAATGTGACAACTCATGTGGGGGAGTGCGCTACTGGGTGACAGTACCGAAGATGCAAATGGAGGTGTTGGTATTGCAGAGCCGAAAATGGGGATCCTAGAGGCAAATGTCAGAGGGTGTGACTGGAGATGGAAGTGAGATTCAGAGGGAATGACTACATGCTAGTGTTGAGTATATACCTGAAGGGGTTGCGTTGATATATGATGACCAAGTACCTGCACACAGGAAAACCAAAGACTCAGTGCGAACAATATATGAAGAGAATTGAACATACAAGCATTGATTTAATAATTTTAAATGTGCGCATGCGTACCTGGTAGGGGTATGAAAAAATGGCATCCCAAGGGCTCAGGATGAAAAGAGGCCCAGGGACTGTTTTGATGTAGATGACGGGATGTTGATCCCGTGGTTGAATATGGATCAAGAAATGGACACCCGGAGCTCTCGGAATGGTGAGTGGAAGTTTGGCGAAAAGGCCTATATATAGCTATAGGGCCCACATTGCCACCTCATTTGTACTTGCTGCTATAGTGACTGGATGAGAAGTATTTAGAGGAGATTTGTAGATTCTGGGAGGACAAGGCATCCAATCGAGGACCAATGAGCTTCAGGTTAGTGGTCTGATCATCCTGCATAGAATTAGGGTTTCCATTTTTAGGCAGGGGCTATACGGAGGGTCGTACAAGAGGTTTTATGGGTGTGGGCCCCCACGTGCACAAGCGATCCTGAAGTATGCACGCACAAGTACGTGCCTGCCCACCGGATAGGTGTGCATGGGAGCGCTTGTAAGGGGGACAAAGGCACGCACCTGTTGGTGACACAGTCGCGCCGGTGTGTGCGGCTGTGTGGTGGGCAGGCGTGCTTTGATGTGCACCTGTGTACATGACAGGGGCACATAGAAGCGCCTTTGTAGGCTGAGCAGGCACACATGCATGCGTGCCTCAGTGAGAGTCTATGGAGTGAATAGGCATGCATACGTGTGCGCCTATGGAGTGAACAGGCGCGCATACGTGCGCACCTGTGGGGTGAACAAGCATGCATGGGTGCGCGCCTGTGGGTTTAAACAGTCGTGCCTTGGAGGCAAGGTAAATGGGTGTAATATTTATCTTTTTAAATGTTTTTGATGGTCAAGGTGGCTGACCTAGGACTATTTTATGTGGCTGCAGGCGATCTGTTTGCATGATGCTTGTTGGGTGGCGAGAGTGGGATTGTTCCCAACTGAGAGATGTCGTGGCGATTGAGGATCCGGGGGTGCGGGCGACTTTGGCAGCCTGTGGGTTGCTGAAGTTCTTTGAGTGCCCGTTGATATGGGCATAGGAGTATCTCTTGTAGTTCCTTATTCGGATGTGGAGTCTGAACCTGCATTGTTTCATGATGCGGGGAGAGTAGATTACCTTCACTGTCGTGGAGGACATATATTTTTTGACTAGGCTCTTGTTTCGGGGAATGCCCCTACTGACGGAGCCAGTGTTACTGAGGGATGTGGCGCTAGTGACAGTGGGCCAGAGGTTATGTTTGGGGGTGAAATTTATGTCGGGCACTGTTGTGAGCATTGGGGCGATGGATGCTCTAGCGCATTGTTGTATAGTAGCAATGATTGTGAGACTGTATGGGTCCCTTGCGACACAGCGGATCAGTGGGGGTCAGTTGTGTGTGATGGAGAGGGTAATGGCTGGTGAGCACTTCACCTGGGGGCTTACGCTGCATGCCAGGATGGTATGGCAGCTGGACCATTGTCGGTCCACTGATACAGGAGAGTTTGCTTTTGGGTCCATCCTAGTGGCCTGGTTTTTGGAGAGGGTGCCTATGTTGCGTCCTAGGATTTTATTGGGCGCTCCTGGGGCACGAGAGTCGCCATTGAAGCAGTGGTCGACTATTTTGCTTCACCACAGTGGTGGCGAGGGTGACCACTTCTTCACAGCTGAGGCGGTGCAGGTGTGGCGGCAGATGCTGCAGGTGATATTACAGTTCCCCTATGCTGGTGTTGACTTCTGGGAGGATCCGAACATGGTGTTACCTCCAGGGGAGGTTTTTGACCATCGAGGTATGTTGATGAGTTATATATATATATGTTTTTTGAGATAGAATGACATGTGTATTTGGTATAGATGTTGATATTGTTTGTTGTTTGTTTGTATGTGCAGATGTGGCACTTCGCAGGCGCGAGGTTGAGTTGCTGAGGGCACCGGCTCGCCAGGAGTTGGGGAGACAACCATGGGGAGGGCCGCGAGTAGGAGAGAGACGTCAGCGTGAGGATGCCGAGGCGAGACCAGTTGAGCCTGAGAGAGCAACGAGGAGACGTCTATTTGATGACCCAAGTGTTGAGCCATCACATGCTCCTCCAACGGATGTTGGAGCAGATTTTGAGGACATACATCGTCGCCTAGAGGTGGTGCTACAGGGCATGCCTAAGGGCATGTGTTCGTGTATCCAGGATGAGGGCATCCTGGAGCAGTGTGTGGAAATTCCACCGTCGTGGCGGGCCGTGGTACGACGAGCAGCAGTAGTAGGTGCTGCTATGATCGGACGGTTACCTCCTGGTCAGGAGGGACCAGTAGTGGGTGGGGGACCACCACCTGAGGGAGGGGCAGGAGGTGGTGCTCTAGAGACACCTTGAGTGGTGCTCTATGTATTTTTGTATTTTTGTATATAGGCTGGTGAGCCCATTTTGTACCAAGGTGCTTCACTGGCCTATGGATACTTGTATTTTTGTATGTAAACATTTGGATGGCACTGTGGACCGACTTATATATACATGAGTATACATTTTGAGATCTATGTGATGTTTACATGTTTGTTTAATGTTTGATGATGTCTAAGACACGTATATGCTGTGACAGGTTGTTGATATGCTTATGTATGTGTAGAGGTATCTTGATGTGATATATGCCAGTCTAACACAATATTAGCTAAGTTATCTGTTATTTGATTCAATTGTCTTGGAATATGTGTAAATGTAATGGAATCAAAATGTCGAGATAAAAGTCTAACCTGCAGGTGTTTGCGAAAGAGGCAAGGATCACGTACGTGGTACACATTGTTGAGCTGGAGAACGACTAGTTGAGAGTCGAGCAATACGCTAAGGTGACGAATACGATGATGTTGGGCATTGGCCAGGAGGCCAATGACGGCAGTGTATTCGACTTGGTTATTGGTCACTAAACCCAAACATATGCCGCTCGAATGGAGCATTTCATGTGAGGGGGTGTAGAGATCCCAAGCAGTCGAAGCGAGATTTTGTGTCCAACGGCTGGCRTCGTCAGCTTAACCGATGTGGTAGGCCGGTGGAGGAAGCATCTATCAATAGCATAAATGATAGTTTAGACGTGAGGGATGGAAAAAAGATTAAAAACATTATAAAAGAAAATAACCTAAAGTAGAATTGCTATGCCTAGGCATAAAATTTCTTTAAGTATAACCCATTGATGGGTGCTTTGAGAGAGAGTCCTTCGAGAGAGGCTAGGATGTATGCGCCTTTGGTGAGGAAATGTTGGATAATAGGCCATGCCATAGTGACTCGAATTTTCCATGGCCAAAGGTATCATGAGCGATATCGTAAGCAAGGACGAGGTCGCCTTCATGAAATGAGCGAAGGTTGACATGTCGATCAAAAGTGGACTTTGATCATTTTTTAGCTGCCTCATTGTTCTATAATGAAGATCGACGATCTTCATCCAAGGACTCTAAGGTCAGCAAGCACTGCTCCATTGGAGCAGTGTCGGGTAATAGCTCAATTGCGGTGCGTAAAGTGGGAATTTCGCACTTGATGGGCAGAGTGGCCTCAACCCCATGGACTAGATGAAATGGTGTGAAACCAGTGGTTGTTTTCATAGCCGTACGGTAAGCCCATAGCGCAGAAAATAACATGTGATGCCAATTAGTCTTATGCTTGTTAAACAAGCGCTGTAACATGGTCTTGAGGACCTTGTTAACTGCTTCGACCTGTCCGTTAGACTGAGAGTAATATGGTGAGGCAAACTCGTGGGAGAATCCTAACCGAGATGAGAGTTTGACAAAAATATCATTCTCGAAGTGTTTCCCATGATCGGAAACGAGTTGGAGTGGTACTCCAAAGCAGGATATGACTTGGTTAAAGAAAAAATGTGATGTGGTGTCAGTGGTATTGTTGAAGGTGGGCATAGCTTCCGCCCATTTTGTGAAGTAATCGACTGCAACCACAATGTATTTGTGTCCATTTTTGGAGGGGAGATTACAAGTCATGAAGTTGATGTCCCATTTACAAAAAGGGCCGGCAGTGATGACTGGATGAAGAAGAGCAGGTGGTGCTCGGGCTTTGTTGGCGTAAAGATGACACTTCTCGCATCGTTTCACGGCGTGAATGCAATCGTGAAATAAGGTAGGCCAAAAGTAACCTGCTTAGATGATATTTTGAGCAGTGGATATTCCCGAAAGATGGCCCTCACATACATCACTATGACAGTCATTCGAGACTCTATCGGCCTCATCAATGGTCAGGCATTGACGAAGAATGGTGTCGACCCCTCGCCGGTATAAGATGTCTCCGATGAGGAGGTAGTGGGGGGCCTAATGGCGGATATGACAACGATCATCTCGTGAAAGGTGGTTATTGAACTTTTGAGTTCGGAAGTAGACGAGGAGGTCACTGTACCAAGGATCATCTAAAGTGATGTAAAAGAGGTGTTCGTCGGAAAAGTCGGTATTGATGGGGGCACTGGTGGTGTCAGAGGGGAAGGCCATGACAAGTTCGGTGAGGACGAGGGATTTCTTTCTCTTGGGTGTTGAGAATTCAAGATCGTACTTCTAAAGGATAATGATCCATCGAGACAATTTACCATTAATTTTCCGACGACTGAGCAAGTATTGCATAGGGTTGGAATCTGCTACAACCTTAGTTGTGTGAAGCAGAATGTAATGATGCAGTTTCCGGACTGCGAGGACGACTACAAGGGCTAGTTTCTCTTCATGTTTATACTTCAAGGGTGGACCTGAGAGGTTTTTACTAACGTAATAAATGACATGCTCACGATCGTCATCACCGATTTGAAAGAGAACTCCTGCTACTGAGATGGTTGAGGCTGATATGTAAAGGATATAGTTGTGATTGTAGTCAGGTGCACTAATTAAAGGGGCATTGGAGAGCACCATTTTAAGATCGTCAAATGACTTTTGGGCATGTTCATCCCAGTAAAATGGGATGTCGTGGTGTAGTAAGCGAAGAAAACCGTGTGCGTGAGTGACATAGTCTGGGACAAATCGTCGTAGAAAGTTAGCCTTTCCTTGGAGGCTCTGGAGTTGATGCAGATTTCGGAGAGGTGGAATTTTGGTGATAGCTTGGACTTTGAGGGGGTCCACAGAAATACCACTTTGGGAAATAATGAATCCGAGGAGGCGCCCTGCAGTGACGTAAAATACGTACTTGAGGGGATTCAAGCAAATGTTGTACTGACAGCACCGTTGGAAGATGATCCATAAATCATCAAGATGTTGGGTGCGTTTCTTGGATAGAGCTATGAGGTCATCCAAGTATGCGAGGATGATATGAGCCAGATCTTGAAAAATGTATGTCATAGCCCATTGGAAAGTTGCGCCAGCATTCTTTAGTCCAAACGCCATGACACGATATGCAAAAGTACCCCAAGGGGTAGTGAATGTGGTTTTGTACTGATCGGCTGGGTGAATTTGGATTTGATTATAACCAGAGAAACCGTCCATGAAGGATAGAGCCTAGTGGCCTGCGCAGTCATTGCTAATTTGATCGATGAAAGGCGTTGGAAAGTTTTCTTTGGGACATGCGTGATTGAGATCACGAAAGTCCGTGCAAATGCGGATGGTGCCCTATTTTTTATTAATGGGTACAGGGTTGGAAACCCATGAGGTATAGGCGATGGGGTAGATGAACCCAGCCGCGCATAACTTGTCAATCTCGGCTTTGATGGTCATTGCTTTGGATGGATGTAGTGGTCGCTATTTTTGACGAACTGGTGTAATGTCGGGCCAGGTGTCAATGCGATGTTCGACGATAGAGGGATCAAGGCCAGACATTTCTGTGTATGACCAGGCAAAAATATCTCGATATTCCTAGAAGAGGGCTTTATAGGCAGTGATTTCTTGAGGAGTGCAAGCGGCTCCAATAGTGATTTCCTCGACGATGCCATTTTTGATGGAAATGTCGATTTTGATGGTCGGGGAAATGTTGGCCATGTTGCCTTCTTCAAAAGCATCAGGGGCAGGAATGGGGTTGTTGAACCAGTCGATATGCCCTCATGGGATAAAATCCTTGGTTTTGACCACGTATATGGGGTGTTGGTTAAGAGGCGTGGAGGCTTCCTGTGGAAAGAAGAGCGCTCGGTGGTGGAGCTCATCCCATGGGTAGTCAGGGGTGTTTAACTCTTCGAGTATTTCCTCGTCACAGTGGAAGTGACGGGAATACAAGGGGTCGTGAAGAGTGATATTGGTGACTGTTGTCGTGTGGCTGCCCACTGGTGATGAAGAAGCAGGGGGAACGTCGCAATGGAATTACAATGGTTCGCTCGACATAAACCAAATATCGAAATACTCAGGAGTACCCGTGGTAGTTGGATGTACAATTTCTGTAGGGAAATGAGCGGGGGAATTGGGGGGATTTGGGGGTGAATTCTCGGATAAGTCATCCAAGAAACACAGAGGCATTGGGAGGGCTTTGGATTCGGGAGAAATGAGATGTAGAATCTCTAGTGATGAGGTAAGGTCAACCATCGATTCTGTGGGTCGTTGAAGCAGGGTCAATTGGCGTTGCCTATATTCAATGATCATAGGACACTGGTATGTAAAATGATCTAAGGATTCACATAGAGAGCAAGGGCATCTCATACGTCCATTGACTAAAGTTGTGACATAATGGATGTCAGTGATTTTTGGTATGGATGACGAAGTTGTACTAGGTTCGCTCTGAAAGCTTTGGCATACTGCGGCTAATGTCTACCGAAAGCATGGTAATGTTGGGCAATGGTGTGTATAATGGCCATATTCTGAACATATAGCACAAGAGAATTTGGTTCGCAGCCCTTTACTACTTGAGTGAGGGGCGGTAATGACAGTACTTGCTACAGTGGCGAGTGTTGATGGAGTTTGATTGAGTGGAATCAAGTTCTGTAACTCTGGTAGAGATGGGCAGTTGTTGATTTGGTGTCCATCTTTCTCACATAGCGCGCAAGGGGGTTGGACGTGCGGGGGAAGTGGAGCTGTGGGCTCCTTCTTCTTTCTTCTACCCCCAGTTGTAGCAGGGAGAGTAGTGAGTGGGGGTGGAGAGGGTATGGTAGGAGTGAGTATGGGAATTGTCATTGGGATTCCTTCCGTTTGGGGGGGAAGGGATGGTCGAGGGACCATCTCTGGTGGATGTAAATACCAAACTAAAATTGCTAACACCATATTAGGGAGGGTAAGCGTTGTGGCTACTTGGAAAGCTTCGATGCCAGGTGGAGGGTAAAAGAAGGGGATTTGAGTGATGGCTTGGGGAACTGTCTCCCAAATTGGGATATGGCCTTAGGGAGGGGTGAAATCGTGGACTGGTGGGGTCGACGAGTTCGCAGGAGGCTCGTGAGGGGGAAGCTCTGTGACTAGTGGGACGTCAGATATGATAGAAGCCTCCCTAGGAGGAAGGGTATCCTCTATGTTAGTTCCATTAGATGATACGATGCATACTTGATTGGAAGGATGAAGGAGCGGTGGTGCCCCATGGTAAGTTCCTAACAATGATGGATCTTTGAAAATTTCAGGACCCATTTCAATGAGTGGGTATGCGTCATGACTCGTGTGGATGAGAGGAAGAATGTTATCAATGTTGGCAGAAGGGTTAGGCTCATAATGTGAGACTTGGTCAATGGTAACGATCTTTCTGTTATGGGGAAACATCATTGTTCGAAAGACAGAAGAGGCAATTTCCTTCATAGCGTACATGTAGCTACGACCGAACAGGATATTATAATCGAGTGGGGTGTTGATAACTTCGATGTCGATGAGAATAGTCTTGCCCTCGAGTTCTATGGGAACATTTTGGAATATCCCTTCAGGAGATGATGGTCATCCATCATAATCTCGTAAGGTAATGGAAGAGGGTATGAGTTTGGGGGAACCAAGTTTCTGCCAT
>JASDQU010683317.1:70504-84994 GCA_032191745.1 Picea mariana
TTTTTGGCATTGTTCGATGGGTGGGTCAGATTTGTCGTATTCAGCTGTTCGAAATTTTGATATTGTTGAACGGGAGAGGGTTGAACAAAATTCACCCCAGCGTGAGGATGTGGGGGAGCCATGTGGTGTGGGGGACCAGGAAATGTAAAGCATGGATTCTGTGGGGGTAACGATCCGTAAGGTACATAGGAAGGCGTGGTTCTTTCACTAGTACTATAAGCTGAGGTAGAGGGGGTACCAGAACTTGTTTGAATAGGTGGGTGTATGGGGGGTGACGGCAGTGGCCCACTGATGGGTGGAGGCATAGCAATAGAGTATAGTTGTTGATAAGGGGTTGGGGGGTAATAAGAGGTGCCCCCATATGCCAGCGGATATTGAGGTGTGCCATACATTGGTGGTGGTTGGGGTTGAGGACTGTGGTGTGTGGTATTACCAATCAATCCGTCTACTGAGTGAGACATCCTGGGTTTGTCTTGACCGAATGGCACGGGTTTAGGGAGGTCAGGAAGTGTTGTGTATAAGTGCCCTGACCGTGAATAGATGAGGTCGTATTGTTGAGCCTTGCTGATGGCTTCTTCTTCTTATTGAGGGAAGGTGGAAGCTACATCCTTACCGAGGAGAGAGACAAGTGATCTAAGAAACTAGTCAAGGCACTGTTGCTTGGTGGTTTAAGCTTTTCATAAACTACATCGTCTACGCCACTCGTGAATGTGATCAGCGATATGTGTGGCTGAGGTTTGTTTGAAATTAGAGAGTAGTTCAAGACCATTGTCATGGCGCATTGGTAATTGGAAGAAGGCCAAAAATGCTTTGGCCAAGGACTCGAAAGTCGCATGGGACCCTAATTTTTCATCTACATACCATTTGGTTGATGAGCCAATGAGTGTGCGTTGAAATAATCGTAGTCTAATGGAATCATCCATGATGTTGTTGGAAGAGAACCATAGGTGGAAAGTCATAACATGGTTGGCAGGGTCATCTCCTACCTTTCCTTCAAACTTGGGGATGTCTGAAGGTAGTTTGGTGGGCATTGCAGGCCATGTGGGGTCATGCAATATAAGATCATTGGTGAGTTTTCTTAGATCTGGTATGTTAAGAGAGGCCAAATATGGCATCTGTAGTGGTTGGGGAGGATTAGCTCCAGCCATGGTGTAAGTGTGTTGTGAACCTGACTCTTGAAGGGGGCTAGGTGGGTTGGTACTTCCCCCTTGAGAGGAAGTTGGTCCTCTGCTTCAGTGTAAAGGAGAGCGGGTGGACGGAGGGATTTGGGAAGTGGACCCAAGTAGTGTGGAACCAAACAAAGTTGATCCTAAGATAGTAGCACTCACATGAGTGTGTGAAGGTGGTGTCGATGAGTAGGCAAGACCAGACACTCCCCCTAAGATAGGAGGGAGGTTTAGCAAGCATCAGAAACAATGGGGATTCTGTGGATCCCCTATGATGTCCAACTAGCTGAGTGAATGTGTGCAACTGGTGGTGAGAGTAATAAAGAAACAAGAGCCTTTATTGCAAATTTTGAACTTTACACAATATATATATCCAAATCAAAATGTAATCAGAAGTGTATCATACATAAAGTGGTTTGAAAAAGAAGCATATATATGGATAAGTGGTTTTTATCCACACGGGAATCAAATAAAACAAATGCTCGTGTCCTAAAAAGACGTAACTTCCTTCCTCTCAAATAGCACTGGACCTTCCAATAGTACTCAATAGTGGGGTCTGAAGTCACCGGAAGAGAGACTAGTGAAGGATGAAATAATCGGTTATAATGAGGGGTAAAGGGGGCATATCACATAAGAGCTGGCGATATTTCTCAATAGCCACACAAATCCGATCAAGGTGCAATTGCAGCCCACAATTGCCACCTGGGTAGATGTCCTAAAATTTGGTCACTAGGTACCTCGATCAAAGTGTGACATTTAGATTTTCGGCCTAAGAAATGGGTCACAAGCTGGATCCTATCCAAGAGGTGGGTGCCTCAAGGATGGATGCATAGAACAACCGGACCTCGGCCTTAAACCCTTCATGGGTATCTCCCTGCCTTATGGTGTTAGGAACACTTGACTTGGAGGATTTTCAGTTCCTTATTTGACAACTTTTATGGTTTTGACAATGTGAGAACCAGATAACGGGGAGTTATTTGGATGCCTATCCCCGAAATCCTACCTGGACTAAAAAATTTATTTTGGCACCTCCTGTGGAGGAAAACTTAGTGAGTTTTTAGAAACGTTTAGATGTAGTGGTTTAAGAGGTTGGGGGTGTGAACCAACCTCGTTGAAATTAAATGGGAGTGGATAGTCTCGTCAAGAAAAGGGTTGGGTGTTTTCAGAATCCCTTTGGAGGAAACTTACTTTGACCTCCACGTTTCAAGAAGAAAATATATGTGAGTGATAGGTGACTTTTGTGTGTGAATGAGTGAAAGTGTGCCAATTTTTAATGAATTAGGTGTCACCTTGTTGTATGTGGACTTCGCTTGGTCCTTATAAGTGTTGATTACCTAATTAACTAAGTGCATTTGGTACAACCTTGCGTAATTCAAAAGTCCCTAGGAAGTTAGCATGTGGACATGTGGGTCCGTTACTATTCCTTTAACTCTTTATTGTGATTTAATCTAAGAAAAGCTTTGAAACCATCCTAGATTGTGATAATGTGGGCATGTATGTTACAAAACCTTTAAACTTCCCTAGTGATTTGATCTAAGAAAGTAAATTTCAAGCACTATCCTATCTTTGTAACATGTGGGCATGTATGGGCCCGTTACAATCCTAAGATGTGTTTGAAAAAATAAACTAAGAGGAGTCCCAAGAAGGGTTGTTGTCCTCTCCTAAAGGTTTTAATCTTCTTAAGGGAGATGAAATTGTCCCACAATCTTTTTCTGATTCTCAAGGTCACTTGGAGGCATGAGAGAAGAGCATATTAAGCGATTGTTATCCAACTTCTAGTTCCAATGCAAGTTAATAGTGATTACAAATGATTTCCAACTTATATTTTTAGTCAAAACAAGCCATCCATGTGGCGAAAATGAAAGCAAAAGAGGAAATAATGATTTTAACCCCCTAAGTGCCTATGTGTTTTGGCTAATCCCTTTATATGAAGAGGCGATTAAGTGTGGTTCAACTTAAAACATGCATGAAATCACTTTTAAGAAGGCTAAAGGCCTTCCCCAAATCTCAAAAACTTTACAATGTGAATTTTTGGCACATGTGTGCGAGTCTCAGTGGAGACAGAGGCGCACAGAGCGCATGTGCGCAGACCGAAACGAACTAATGGGCGCACGTGCGCAGAACAGAACTGTGACTTAGGCGCATGTGCGCATGATGCACGTCTATGGGCTGAAAAACCCGCGCATAGGTGTAACACGGTCGTGAATGAAAATTTCAGATGGAATTCTCTCAATTCAACTTGGAATTGGATGATTGGCAGGTCAGCTTAGGCCGGTTAATGCACCTGCAAGTTAAATAAACCAAAAGAAGAGCTAGAAAAACCCAAATGAGGTAGGAAATTGATACCTTTCCCCGGTGGAGTCGCCAATCTGTTGCGCCTCTTTCGTCACCTTAGTGAGAAAAATAGAGGTGCTTGCAAGCTTAGTTGGGTTTGCTAAGTAAGACAGCTGCAAGGAAAAGGGTTAGAGAAAGAAATATAAAAGAACAACTAAGAATTAAACTAAGAAATAAAACAACAACTAAATTAATGAACATAGGGACATAAGGACGAAAAAAACAATGAGACCCATGTCACCAATGATAAGGTTGATATTGGTGAAAGAAAACACCGAGAAGAAAGAGGACTATGAGTCCCTTCTTCCTCCAAGGGAGGGCTCTTAGACCCCTACAAATAAGCTCTTCTTACAACTTTGAAAATGAAAATGAAAATGGTGAAAGAATTCTTTGCTAATCCACTCAAGGGTGAGATGGATTGCCCAATGCAATGATGCAAGTATACTCTTGGTAAGGATAGAGGATCCCTCAAGAGAATAATGGCAGCATAACTTTGCTATGAATTCCTTGAAAAATGAAGTGTATCCATGGCCTTTTTATAGCATTCCTTTGAGGTATTGTTCAACTAGTTTCTAGTGTGTAAAGAAGATAATTAGGGCATTTTCTAGGTCTTTGACCAGCCACCCAGTCGAATCCAGTCCAGATTTGAGATTCAAATCAACTTGGAAGCTGAACCAGAAGTGGGTGGGAGGCCGACCACTCTCATAAATGTGTCGTTTCTCAGGTGCACGACTTTCTGTGACAACAGTCGTGCATCGTGCACATGTGCGTGAATCTTGCATTTTTGTTTTGTGCATGTGCGCGCACGCCCTGTGTCCTCATAGCGCCCTTTAATTTTTGCACTAGTTGTATAGTTTTGACCCTTTGGGAATGCTTTTGTGATATTTTTGGTCCATGGGTGACCTCATAACTGTTTGGCAATGCTGAATTTTTGTAACCATTTGCGGACGAAATTTCAGTGATAACACCTACGCTTACCGCTCATCTACTACCGAGCAACATGATGATAACAAGCCAACAACCGATCAACCCTGCAAATGGCACTAGGCCAAATATTCAGGTGGACCCGGTAGGCAGCTCCTTTTTATCACATCACCCCTCGCACAAAAATCCAAATCCAACAAAACCAAAGGGCCTGCGACACAAGTCATGTGCTATCGAGAATTTTTTTCTAAGCCACACAACAACAGATGCAAGTCCGCGCAAGGAAGCCACAACAATCACTAAAACTCCACAACAAGTCAAGAAAAGTTCTCTTTCAAAGCGCCTCCCAAGATGAGCTTCACTACACTTACCGCTCATGCACTATTGAGCAACGTGATAACAAGTCGAGAATCGACCAACCCTGCAAATGGCCCTAGGCCAATCTTTGGGTGGACCCAACAGGAAGCTCCTTTTTATCACATCACCCCTCGCACGAAATGCCAAATCCAACAAAACTGAAGAGCCAACAACGCAACTCGCATGTTACCAAGAATTTTCCAAATGCAAGGCCCTGTAAGCAAGGAAGCCACAACGATCACCCAAACTCCAGGACGAGTGGATAAGAGTTCTCTTTCAAAGTGCCTCCCAAGATGGAGCTTCACTACGCTTACCGCTCATGTGCTACTGAGCAATGTGATAACAAGCCGAAAACTGACCAACCCTGCAAATGGTTCTAGACCAAATCTTCGAGTGGACCTAGTAGGCAGCTCCTTTTTATCACATCACCCCTCGCACAAAATGTCGAATCCAACAAAACATAACCGAAGAGTCAGGGACACAACTCATGCGGGAGAAAAACTTGGGGTTTCCCAAAGGCAAGGCTAGGCAAGTTGTCAAGAGGGGTGCCCACATGAGAAATTGTAACGAAAACAAGGTAGAGCGCACAAAGGCAAGGGAAGTTCGCAAGAGGGGCACCCCAATGAAGAAAACTGAAGAGAGAGTGACACAAGTGTGGTGGAAAAAAAGTTGGGGTTTCATAAATGCAAGATAAACTTGGGGTTTCCAAAGGCAATGCAAGGCAAGTTGGCAAGAGGGGCGCCCAAAGACAAGAGGAGCACCCAACCAACAAAACTGAAAGAGCCAGCGACACAGGTGTGGTGGGAAAAAAACTTGGGGTTTCTCGAATGCAAGGCAAACTTGTGGTTTCCAGAGGCAATGCAAGGCAAGTTGGCAAGAGGGGCGCCCAAAGGAAATAGGAGTGCCCAACCAAAAAAATCAAAAGAGCCAGCGACACAGGTGTGGTGGGAATAAAAAATTGGCGTTTCCAGAGGCAATGCAAGGCAAGTTGGCAAGATGGGCGCCCAAAGGTAAGAGGAGCGCCAACGACATAGGTGTGGTGGGAAAAAGAACTTGGGGTTTCCCAAATGCAAGCAAACTTGGGGTTTCCAGAGGCAATGCACAACAAGTTGGAAAGAGGGGTGTCCAAAGGAAAAATCTTAGATGGCAAGAGGAGCGCCCAACCAACATAACCGAAAGAGCCAGTGACATAGGTGTGGTGGGGAAAAAAATTGGGGTTTCCAGAGGCATTGCAAGGCAAGTTGGCAAGATGGGCGCTGAAACCCAAGACAAGCGCCCGACCAACAAAACTAAAAGAGCCAGCGACACAGGTGTGGTGGGGAAAAAAACTTGGGGTTTTCAGAGGCAATGCAAGGCAAGTTGGCAAGATGGGCGCCCAAACGCAAGACGAGCACCTAACCAACAAAACCGAAAGAGCCAGCGACACAGGTGTGGTGGGAAAAAGAACTCGGGGTTTCTTGAATGCAAGGAAAACTTGGGGTTTCTAGAGGCAATGCATGACATGTTGGCATGAGGGGCATCCAAAGGCAAAATCCGAGTTGTCAAGATTAGCGCCCAACCAACATAAACGAAAGAGCTAGCGACACAGGTGTGGTGGGAAAAACAATTGGGGTTTCCAAAGGGCATTGCAAGGCAAGTTGGAAAGATGGGCGCCCAAATGCAAGAAGAGCGCCCAACCAACAAAACCGAAAGAGCCAATGACACATGTGTGGTGGGAAAAAAAACTTGGGGTTTCCAGAGGCAATGCAATGCAAGTTGGCAAGATGGGTGCCCAAACACAAGATGAGTGCCCAACCAACAAAATCAAAAGAGACAGTGACACAGGTGTGGTGGGAAAAAATTGGGGTTTCCAAAGACAATGCAAGACAAGTTGGCAAGATGTGCGCCCAAACACAAGACGAGCGCCCAACCAACAAAAATGAAAGAGTCAGTGACATAGGTGTGGTGGGAAAAAAAAACTTGGGGTTTCCAGAGGCAATGCAAGGCAAGTTGATAAGAGGGGCATCCAAAGGCAAGCCGAGTTGGCAAGAGGAGTGCCCAACCAACATAACCAAAAGAGCCAGCGACACAGGTGTGGTGGGAAAAAAACTTTGGGTTTCCCTAATGCAAGGCAAACTTGGGGTTTCCAGAGGGCAATGCAAGGCAAGTTGGGGCACCCAAAGGCAAGCCGAGTTGGCAAGACGAGCACCCAACAAACAAAACTGAAAGAGCCAGCAGCACAGGTGCAGTGGGAAAAAAACTCAGGGTTTCCTGAATGCAAGGAAAACTTGGGGTTTCGAGAGGAAATGAGAGGCTTGAAGAAGGCAAGCTTGGTGGTAAGTACCACACCCACTTGCTCAAGGGAAAAGGCAAGATGGATTCCAGGAATAGAGTGCAGGTTGATGCTTCTGTATAGAAACTTGCATATACTGATCAGGGACCCTAGAGAGAACCACAATGGAATCAAAGGAAGAAAACATGTCGGTACTATGGAAATACTGGACATGTCAAGAAGAAATGCTTCAATAAGTGAGACGATTTAGAGGAGAAGGTTAAGAGGATTGAAGGAGATGCGTCGACTGTTTTCCAACCGACTGAAAATTCACCTTCCAAGTTAGGACTTCTCAAGCCTTGATGTGTCATACTATGCTCACATTCCGGATGATTGTCGAAAGAAATTGGATGCAAAGAGTCATGCTTGAATCATGATGGGATACTCTTAAGATTTGAAAACCTATCCACTGTTTGATCCTATCTGACGACAGATTAGTATTCGACGTAACGTTCGGTTCGATGAGAAGTATTTTAGAGTCAATTTGTTGAATGCCTCCTCTGGATTGTTTTAGGATGCCCCTTTTTTATGTTATCTCAAATATCGGATCTCCTGCTCCTCTCTTCAGTCCTTCTACTGGCCCGTCGAATCTTGTGTTTGTTTTGACTCGACCATTGATCTTTGAATCAACTAGTCCAACATCTTATGTTTTGACTAGTCCACCGATTGCAGAACCTCCAACTTCTGATCATTCTACTGAAGTGAAGCATAATTCACCTATTTCTTGTCTGCCTCATTGGGATGCCAATACCATTGAAGCTGTTGGATTTGATGTTGGAGATGCATCCTGCGGAAGTCAAACTTGAAGTCAAAAGAAACATGCTAGCATTGCCCTCATGACTTGTGTCCTTTAAACCTTCGATCTTTTAACCTGCTCCGATGCCGAAGGATGACCCGAATGGAAACATGCCATGAATACTGAGATTGAATCCTTGTAGAAGAATCAAACCTTGGACTTGGTTCCCCGACCACATGGAAAGAACATTGTGAAGTGCTGATGGGTCTACAGGACCAAATTTACCTCTGATGATGTTGTTGAGCGACATAAAGCACGTCTCGTCGCGAAGGGATTTTCTCAACAAAAAGGCATCGAATACACTGAAATCTTTGTCTCTGTTGCAAAGATGAACTTAGTTCGATTAATTTTTTTCCTTGCTGCTCGTTTTGGATGGCAACTTCATCAGATGGATGTGACGAGTGCCTTTCTTCACAATGATCTCTCTGTAGAAATTTACATGGAACAACCACCTAGCTTTGTGATGAATTCTGATTTGGTATGTCTACTCAAGAAGTCGATTTATGGTTTGAAGCAGGCCCCCTGAGCCTTGTATGTTAAGATTGACAGTTTCTTTCTTAGGATAGGCTTCAAATGGAGTGAATATGATCATACTCTATATGTTCTCCACTCCAACAGAGACACCTTGATTGTTGTTGTATATGTTGATGACTTAACCATTACTGGAAATACTAATGATTACATCTTTAGATTGAAGAAACAACTTGTTGATTCCTTTGACATGACAAATCTTGGCACTCTACATTATTTTTTGGGTCTTCAAGTATTACCACTGTGTGATGGTTTTTTTTATTTCTCAATATACATATGTAATGGATTTGTTGACACGTTTTAAGATGGTTGATTGCAAGCCTTGTGCCACTCCTTTTCAATCTGGAGTGAAGCTTACTAAAATTTGTTAGACACTTGTTGTTGATGCTACACTCTATCGACAATTGGTAGGCAATCTTATTTATCTTACTCAGTCGACCTAATATCTCCTTTGTTGTTAGTGTGGTTTCTTGGTTCATGTAGGATCCCAGAGAAATCCATTGGAAAGCAGTCAAATGCATTGTTCAATATATGAAGGGTACCACTCAATTTGGTATCAAATATTGTTGTATTTCACATTCTCTAGTCGGGTTCACGAACTCCAACTCGGATGGCGACAAAGATGACCGGAAGTCCACTTATGGGTATATGTTTCGCTATAGCACTAGACCTTTGGTATGGTAATGAAAGAAACAAAAGGTACTCTCTTTGTCGACTACATAAGAAGAATATTGCGACATTGTTCAACCAGGTATTGAAGCAATTTGGATTCGTCAACTTTTGGGCGAGCTTGGATTTCCTGTTCAGACCCCAACTACAATCTTTTGTGATAATCAAAGTGCCATACATGTTGCATACAATCATGTTGCTCATAGTAAGATGAAGCATGTTGATCTCCATGCTCACTATTTGTGACAATTGGTTCATGATGACGTTGTTCCTCTTGAATATTGTCATATTGAAGATCAAGTTGTTGATATCTTCACCGAACCTTTAGTTGAAGCCAGGTTTATCAAGCTCCATATTTTTATTGGGATTCAAGAAGCTACATTTATGGGGGGTGTTCAAGTGATGTAATTTCACCTCTTGAACCTTTAGAGTTGTGTGTGGAAGCAAGGGTGTTGGAAAATCAAGAATTGATGGACCATCGCACATCTTCTAGGTTTAGTCGTTTGATAGTTCGACCTACATCTAGACATAGTCTGTTCGGCGATCGACCAACACACCACAACAGTCGGTCGAGTAGTCAACATGCCCGTCGGTCAAAAAATCGACCAACAATCAAAGATAGTCTATCGATGGATCAACCAACCCTGCAATCGACTACGAGTTGGATGGATAATCCACTGGGTCGAGTCCCATATATCCGACTTGATAGAATGGATTTCGTAGAATCAACTCTAACCACCGACGGTTGTATGTGGACAAGATTTTATAGATTATGTGGGAGTCGGTTAGATATTGAGTCTATAGAAGAAGATCACTTGGGTCATTATCATATGTTGAATGAAATATTTGATTTTTCACAATAGATCATGCAGATCAAGATGTGCAATATGCATTTTGATGTTCTGATCACAATACTATGTGCTTAAGTGTTGTAACAGTGTCTTTAGACGCCACCTCTGTTCTTCGAAATTTTTTCCTTCTTCGATTGTCTGCAGTACTATGTTCTTCATTTCATATTGTGTTCAATTTCATTCTCCAACACCTTTGTGAGGATAAATACTTTTTTCTTTAGTTTCTATGTTGGTTTGATGGAGGAAGTGATTATAGTGATAAATATAGAATTGTTATTTTATGTTATGGATAATATATTTGTTTTAAAGAAGCTTTTGATGTATAGAAAGTGTATGATACCGTATTTCTTAAGTGGTGAAGAATGAGACAATTTTGTCTCAATGAAGATTTGGTAAATGTGCAATCCCCAGTTGGACTGAAACATGTATGGTCATTTTTGTAAATATACCGTTTTTTTTTTGTTGAAAAAAACAATGCAAATGATCCATATATTTAAATCAACAACATAACATTTTATGACATTGGACAACACAATAGAATAAGAAATTCATTTTATTATGTATGGATCAGAGACGCTTCATTATACAAAATGGAACAACATAAAGGTCCACAATATTCAAAATGTTAATAAACAATTTTTACAATTATTGCTTAGATTCCATCATCTAATTGGGATAATATGTCCATATTAAACAATAAGTATGATTTTCATAGACAAACATAACAAAATATGCAACTTGTAGCATTCAATTTTGACAATCATCATTTATTGCTAGAACTACTATCATTGCTCAAGTTGCTTACATGCCTCGTATCTTCATCACTTGCATGATGTATTGTACTTGGGTTATTTGGAATGTTTTTTTGATTGGCTTGAGTTTGACATTGCTCCTCTTCATGCTCCATATACACACATAGAAATGAATTGTAATGGGCACATCTTCATTTGAAATATAATATACATGATTACATAAATAAACAATATTACCTAGACAATGATGATTGCTTCATAATTAACAATACACATTCTTTCAAAGCCATTCCTCATGCTATCTCTCAAGATATCTTATGTTGGCTCTTCTCAGTACTTTGTTTCATGTGAGTTTATATGTCATTACAAAGAATATCTATCACTAAAGGTTCCTTGTTATTCCATTAATTATAAAATACAAAGGTAAAACAACATAGCTACTTACAAATTGTTTAATTAACCCTTGATATTCAAACATATACAGATTTGGATGCCCAATCCCTTTTATCGCCTTATATATAGCCTCTCTATGGGACTTTATCTTGAAGTCCCCACGTAGGTTACCATAGTTGGTGAATCTCAAAACAACTTCAATTTAACCTTCATTATTGATTGAGCAATACAATGATAACTATTGAAATCTAGCTTAGATGTCCTCATAACTTTTGATAGGATTACTTTAATTCAATGAAACTTCCCCAATTGACTTGCTTGAGTAATGAGCTTCCAGAAGGTCACCAACAGGTGTTAAGCAAAGACAAAGGGACTTCACTACACGTAAGTTACCAAAAAATGCTCACTAATTTCTCTTACCAAGAAATCTCACATGATAGATACATTCTATGAATTGGCTTTTAGAAATAATTGAGCAATATTCATGTGGATCTATAGAGTTGGATGCTTTATCCTTTTATATCCTTGTATACAACCTCTTTGTAGTACCTTGTCTTTACCCCAAAACATTGATACATAGGCATTTCACCCCCAAAACATAGATAAATAGGCACTTCGACCCCAAAACATAGATACATAACATTATGACATTCTAATACAACTATCGTGATTTCCACCAGCTCTCTTCCTCTTGACCAACCCAACCCAAGGAATGTATCCTCTTCACTGCTCACAATCCCTTGAGTTGTACCATTATTTGATCAAGGTTGACCCAAGGAACATGCCCCCTTCACTGTCCCCAGTCCACCAAGCTACAACATTAATTTATCAGAGTTTATCTGGCCTAGGTAATCGAGGATCTCACTACTGAGAATTCAAGGGAATTTGCAGCTAGAAAAACTATGAGGAAAGTAGCAACAATCACTCGTTGTTTTGTAGTGCAACCCATACAAGAGTTCACTCTTCAATCCCGACAACCTGGTTCTTCGACAATGCAAATCACACTAGAGTTCACTCTTCAGGCCTGACAATTTGGTTCTTTGGTAAGCCTCACAACTTGTTTCTTCTTGTTGTACTCACCTTGTAGGCTCAAACATCCCTTTCACTTTTATACAGTTCCTTGGGCGATCCATAATTTTCCAAGGAGTTCTTGTGTAGACAAATGCTATCTTATTGCTAAAATTCCACTAGCAATATGTAACATCTGGCAACCATCCCATCTACATCATATGCATACAACCAATACGAGACATCAACCTACAATTTTCAATTATAAATTTCCAAATTTGTTTTATACAAGAACACATAATTTTCCAAGCATGAGTTTTATGTTCATTGTGTTTGGCTCTTGCAACTATAGATGTTAGTCTTCCTTATGGGATTACATCCCCGCCATATCCAAGACCATTCTCCCTCTAACTTTCTCAATCTCCATGAAAACAAACAAATTGTTAGCATATCATAACAATTTTCAATTATCAATTTCTCAAATCTATTTATACAGGAAAATAAAATTTCCCATGCATGAGATTTATGCTCATTATGTTTGGCTCTTGCAACTATAGATATGGGTCTTCCTTATGGACTTACATCATTTCCATATCCAAGATCACTCTACCTGCAATTTCCTCAACTTTCTTGCAACCAAACAAGTTGCTAGTATCTCATGCACAATGTCATTTCACTGCAACATTTGCATTCAATCCATGAGGTAATTTTAGAATTATATTACTCTAGCCAACACCTCAACTCATCATCCAACTCTTCCCCAATCACCTTCATGAACATTTGGATACCTTCCTCTTCGACCCATACACAACACTTGGGATATAATTCCCTTAGTGCTCTCCTGTGTCGACAAAGAGGTTGCAGTGCAAACATCGGTTATATAGGGGAGCACCATTACACACTTGTGTGACGCTATAGCCCTTTCATTTCCAACCACACCATGGCCTCACACATGACCATCTTTAATAACATTCATTGCTACAACAAGATTATTGTCTCATAACTTAACTTGTTTGTGATCTCATAACCATTATAACAAAATATGCAATTAAATTTCTCATAGATGCATTCAATAATTACACAACACATGTATACTTAAGGCCTTATATCGTTTTATCAACTTCAAATATTGAAAATCTAGCTGAGGGAATTCTTACCTCAATTCCCTTCAACATTTCATGCAACATAAGCAACCAAATGCATACCTGCATGGCTGTTATCAAATTATTTGTTGCTATTTGATCATTTGATATTATGTAGAAGCTCGTCGGTTCCCTTCACCAATTCTATTGGTCATCATTTTTACCATCCTCCTTTGTCTTCATGTGGATGGCTTTCATATGCAACATCAACATCTTCCACTCTGCTATAATAATTTCCTGGATACACAATCCATCATCACTCTTATTCAAATATCACAACATTATATATCAACATCTTCCACTCTGTTATAATAATTTCCTGGATACACATCCATCATTACTCTTATTCAAATATCACAACATCATATATATATATATATATATATATATATATATATATATATATATATATATATATACACACTACTACTCTTAGTCTATACTCATGCCACACACATGTTTAGGCATGTTCACATGCACAAATGCACATCAATATGCACCAAACATTTAATTCTCATCATGCCTACTTTGTGCCTATGCATTTTAGCTTTATTGTATGCATCATGCACTCCAATGCATATTTATTTCAACTTTATTTATTTATTTTGTTGTTGTTGTAGATGGTTGTTCTTGAATTCTTGTAGAATCTCGCTGCCATGTGCATTGCCATTCTGTTCAACTGTGTAGCATTGGCCCCTATTCTAAACATGCTAGTCAAGCTCCACCTAGCCATTATGCATTTCCAACCACTAGATCTACTAGTGTTGCCATCTCACAACTGCTTCCTTTATGAAGAGAATCATGCCACAACATCTTTTGGCTAAAACTTTCAATATTCATAGTGTTGTAGCATGCATTACTCCAGTTGAATATTGACAATGAAACCTAATTAACCACTCCTTGTTTCCTTGACCAAACAAATCTTCATCGAGTGACATTTCAATATTATGAAATGTTTCTTTTATGTCATCTTTTGAGTAATTTTAGAAAAAAGTTGCTAGATCATATCTAACAATCTTTTCTTCTTACATTCACATACTTGCACATAGAGATGACTCATCCACTCCATGAGTCACACCTCATCTCATGACATCCTTTTTCTTTCTCTTATATAAAATTTGTAATCTTCACTATATTTCTACCTTTAAACCTCATCTCATGACATCCTTTTTCTTTCTCTTGTATAAATCTTGTAATCTTCACCATATTTCTACCTTTAAAGCTATGATATCCTTAGTATTGATATTGATTAAATT
>JASDQU010683318.1:46824-65776 GCA_032191745.1 Picea mariana
CAGTGTCAATCCTTTTGCATTCAGTTGTTCCTCGACTACAAATATCCTCCCAAGGACGACCTGCATTCACCAAAAGACAAACAAGAAACTATGAACATGCATCTTATATATGAATTAGTGGGTTAGATTTCATAACAAAATGTAAATCAAACACAAAGATTAAACACATCATATGGTAGAACATAAAAAGTACTTCTTTATATTAATCTCACAAAGTCACTTACAAATGAGATCGACGACTACTCCTCGAAGTTGGTCTGGGATCCTCTTCACCAAGATCCAAATGCTTCCACGTATATTTCTCCTCTCACAATTCTCTCTAAGGAAATAACATATGCTTATGAATGAGTAAAAAGGCAAGAATAGGGAATTCTAGCTCAAAACTCACAATGTGGCTGCAAATTCTTGGGGCAAGGGGGGGAAAGTGAAATGCGCAGAGTTTCACTGTTCTTATGCTTGGATTTGGAATGAGACCCCAAAAAATCATTTTATATGACAAAAATGATGGTTATTCGGTTGTCTGATGGGCTATAGGTGGTGGGACAATTGGAAAACTACCTAATAGCCCGCAATTTCAACAAATTCCTTGCAACATTTTAATTTTTACAACATTTGTGAGTATACATGGGCTGTAATGGCGCAGCTAGTGCACGCATGCATGCTATAGTGGTGGAAAAAGTGTGTGTGCATGGGAAGTAATGGTGCAGGGCGTGTACATCTTCAAACATGTGGATTTTAAGAAGAGCTGCACAGTGATGGCTTGGCAAAAATAAAAAGTAAGATGGCATGATGCTAGGTATGCATGTATGGTGCAATTTAGGGTTATAACACTACATAAATGACTTTCTCAACCATGAGGTCTACAATAATCTCCTCCAAAGAATTCTCTACTGCATTACGCTCGCCCGACATTCACACTTTGTAATGGTAGGCGAACAGAAAAGAAAGATAATCAATTTAATGACGAGGTATGGAAAGCACAACACGATATGCAATTGATTCTTTGTTAGCTCACATATCTCATTTTGCAAAAAGTGGTCCCGGTGCAGCATCTGATGAGTTAAATAGGCAAGTGTTGTAACAAATTCCTCCAATGAGTAGGAATACGTCCATCAATGCGCAACCATCCATTATGGCATAGTCTCAACGGTCCAACAACGATATTTTCATCAATAACTATGTTTCTAGCCATTCTAGAGCATCATTATAACGGTCGGGATGCCTCCAATGGTCATATAGCTTCGCCTTGGCGAATTCCCATTCTTCACGGTTATCCTATTTCGACGAGGTTCAGGTTCTGCAAGCCTACCTTCTGTGAAGTCTTCTCTAGAACTTCCTTCAGTTTTTCTAATTTTTCTTTCTTCTTACTGATCTTTCTAGCCTTCTTTCCTGTGATTTGAGTCTCTGGATTTCTCTTTCCATTCTTATTCTTGTCTTCCCTTAGCATAGTAACTTCGCACTGTTGAGGGTCTTCCAAAGGGTTCAAAGGTAATACCTCTTCTCTTACTATTTTCGGGGTGAATGCACTTCTTTCCTGCATGGACAAGTTCTTTAAGCCTTCTTGTGTTGTTTTAACTTCGACAACTAATTATCTGGCCCTTTGTTGCTTCGACTTGTCCTCTTGTTCTTCTATTAGTCGTGCTATTTTTCTGGCTATGAGTCCCTTAATTCTTGTTTTTTCTGTTCTGTAGCCTCTTCTTCTGCTTTCCTTCTGATCTGATTCTCTTCAATCCAGGTCTTTCCTAAAAAAAGTGAAAAATGATTTCTTCTCTCTACGAACTTAATGGCTTCAAATTCTTCTTCAGTTGATGTTCCATGGGAAATCATAGGCACATTCGTAACTCTTCCACATAGGGTTATCATCTTTCCTTTAAACAATCATATCCTTCCCAATGAAGGAACCATAACAGGCTTTCCCAAAATTTCCCAAGTGCTTTCTGGCATGATATTCACCTTTGTTTCCTCATCCAAGACACAGTCTATGTCAAAGTATCCTGTTCTTGTTTCTATGCACTTATTTTCTTCCAATATCTATGGTAAATTGGAGTCTCTATGATCATCCATTTCTTTTTTTAACTGTAATAACATAGTCTTTGATTCATTTTGGTTTTCTAACATAGCCTTAGCCTTTTGACCTTCTTTATAGTTTTCTTGTCTCGGTTTTCATATTTTCAACTTTATCAATCATTATTTAGCAATCCTCAACCTCATGAGCAATAAATTTACAACAAATACAAATAGAACCTATACCGGGGCATTCCTTAGCAATATGTCTTGATCTTCTGCAATTATAACACAGTGTCAATCCTCTCTTTCTTTTAAACGATCCCCAACTTTTCTTGTACTGTGCACTGGGATCACAGTGATGGGCCTACAATCTGCAAAAAATATTTCTAGGTTCTGTTGACAGGCATTTATGACACATCGTCAACTGGAAGGGAAGATCTGGTGTGGAGTTGTCTACTTAACCCAAGCCGTTTGGTATAATCTACCCTGATAGGTTTTATGGTTCCGTTAGCCAACTAAGATCCTAAAACAATTTAAAAGATGTGAACTAACTAAAGATACTACTCTAATGGTCAATACTTTAATTACAAATTCTTAACTAACAATGGTTATATACAGTTTACAAGGTTTGAGCAAAGCCTTGTGAAAATAATTGTTTTAAGATAATGCATCTAAAAAAGATTATAAACAAACAAAATTATTCTAGTACTCTAAATGAACAATGAATGAACAAGATTGTAAATGATATAACGAAAATAGACAAAGTAAATTGTCGTTTAAATGATGCAATCACTCTTCATTCACAAATCAACAAATTAAATAAATAATACACTAACTAACCTCTAGCTGTTCAACAGTAATAAACTAAATTCATCTCTCTGCATTTGTATGAACTCCCCTTGTCCCGTGTCAAGTGAAAACCTATGACATAAGCAAGCATAATATTTCTTGACGAAATTCAAGGAAGTGTTTCATATTCTGGAGTGAGTTTACGATGACAGAAAGACAAATAATTATATATCATGTGACCTTGAAATGTCCAATAACTGAAAATGAAAGAAATTCCAATTCTAAGGAATGGTGATACCAGCTATCTAGCATCAGATGTAAACTCAAAATACTTGAATAGATGATCAGTCACATATATAAACTAAACCAAAATATAATGAACAACATAAAGAAACACATGATATAAAATATTATGTGCAAAACTGACTAAAGCTAATTCGACACAGATAACATTTCACATCAAGAAATTACATGAGAATACAATGAAAAAACACTGCATAGTATACACAGGAAGAAAGCCAAAGAGTAAACTGTTTTCTCATATAGTTTGAACAAAATATGTTCATCATATGGTCCAGGAAGAATTTTTGGGATAATAGACTCTTAAAGATTGAAAAAATTAATACATAAATGATAACAATTAATCATGTATTGATAAAACAGATTAAAATTAATTTAAATCAATGCATAATCAATTACTCAAAGAATATGAAGATATTATAATGAAAAGAAAACCATTTTACTCACAGAACAAAATCCATTAAATAATCTAGAATTTCATATTCTTCTTCGAAAATACTCGTTCATTCTCCCAAAATTCCAACCATCCGTTACTCCATTTGAAAAGAAAAAGTTACAAAATAAATAATACACAAAAAAGAAAGGATAAAATCCTCCTCTCAATTTCTTGGCCCCCTTTGGCTCCGAACTTTCTCATATATTTATACCATGAATGAACAGTCTGGGCGTCACTAATAATTTTCGTCACCTGAAATTTGCCTCGTAAAGAGACACCAATATCTCTCAAATCATGCATTTGTTTGGGAAAATTCTCACGAGTAAGCTAAATAGGTCTATTATGCAGATGGGTGTTCAACCGTTTCTTCAGATGCTTTAGAGTTTGGCTGAAACAGGTCCCGCCAAATCATCTGTTTGTTCTTGAACGCATTTCCAAATCTTATTTATTGTTGCTCATAAATTATTTGCAGCAATCCAATATTATTTTGGATCAATTATCTTGAACGTATTTAGATAATAAAATCAAGCCATGATCAGATCCATACCAAATAACTGATAATAGAAACCTGTGAAACAAAAAGAAACCAAATTTATAACCTAAAAATTGTGAATAAAACAAAATTTAGAACAATAAAATTAAAATGAATTTAAACTAATTATAAGTTCTAAACAAACATTGTTTATATGTTCCTTTCAAATATGATCTTAAAATTTTAGAAGTTTCAAGTTGATGCAGAGGAGAAAAATATTAATTTTTTCGTTTTCACAAAATCAAACAAATGATAGATAATTATTTATTTTTATTTTGAAATGAGATGCAAATTGACCAAAGAATTTAATTAATTAAACCTATCAAATGATTTTGTGAAAATGATTGCTAATGAGCAAAAGACAAAAACATGATCATAATTTAAACGAAAGTAAACAGTTGATAAAAAATAATGTTTTTGTTTAAATTAAGATTTGTATGTTCGTCTCTCCCTCATTCAAAATTGATAAAATGTGAACAAATGTCATAGAAACAATGTGTCACAATAAATGTTCTTTCTATAAAATCATTGTTATTAATCCAAGTCTTCAACCAAGCCATTCTCATAGCAGATAAATTCAATAAAGAAGAGATAATAAAAAACTCCCAAATTATGAAGCTCGTCCATCAACATCAAAGCTCTGTAGAAAGAAAAACGTAAAGACATTTGAATTTCATGAAACTCAAACCAAACAAAAGAAAATAATATAAAATCAAACCAACCTCGAAACAAAGCAAACCAATACCAATCCAATTAAGTCAAAGGAAAAAAAAACTAAAGAATCCAAGTAAAATTTTGATGGACCCTGGATTTTGATTAAAAATAAAGAAGGGGGTTGTTGGGGCTCAACAAATGGCGACTCACTGGGTGAATAAATTATCTCTGATATTGTAAGATTTCATCTGAGGGAGAAAATAATAAGACTTGAAAAAGGATTTAAGCTCTCCGAAATGAATTCACTTTGAGACCATATAGTATTAGGATAAGCTCAATGTTATAACAAGACAATAGAATTTTCTTTGCAGGGGATTATAACTTGAAATAATGTCTTAATCAAAGAGTCACGATGTTTATAAAAGGACTTCAATACTGTTGACAGAGCCACTGCTACCAACTAGCGCCCATAGCCTCGACATGGATGTCATTTAACCCACTCAAATGCTTTAATCCCATCCAATAGTTGTATCCACATGATGTATACTTCCATAAAAGTTAATTTAAAAGCATATACCTTCTACCTTTCAACCCAACATTACTTCGCTGCCAGTAGGCCTATTTAGTACCTCGATGAAGTTGTCTTGGTATCATGTATGCATTTACCTGCTACCAACGAGCCTATTTAGTACCCCAACATGTTTACACACACTTCCCACACTTAAGTGCTTCCAACCCTCTTATGACACTTTTAAATAATAATACAATTATATATTTATTGATGGCAAAGAGAGCGGGGTGATACTGGAGGTTAAGCAATATAGGTGAACAATTGATCATTTTTTTTTTATTTTCTTTCAAAACTGGAAGTTTAATCATGGTTTAGAGATTTTAGATTTCATTTAAGAAATCATATAGAGAATGGGGAATCACTTAAAAGTGATTCCTTAAGAATATGGATGGTGTAAAAAGTTTAAACCACAAATATTTAAACCACATCTCTGGTGTAATACTTTGGCAAAGAAAATTTGAGGACAAAATGAAAGTGACAATTGACTTAAAAATCAATTGTCTGAGCTATATCTTAATATCAGGACCTCTTTGAACTATTTCAAATAGCTTGAGAAACACAAGTCTTAAAATGAATGCTTCCTTCAACAATCTCTCTTTGATCATAAATACATTTATTCAAAAAGACAGACAAGAAGAAAGATCATTCAAAGAAAACAAAAAACACACAGTAAAAAAAACCAAATTTTATTAATGGGATTCAAAATCGGAAGTGCATAAAAAGAACAAAATTGAAATAGCAAAAGAACACTTTCAGAAACAATTTTCGCCAAAGATAAACCCGAGCTTTGGGATCTACTAGCATCATGCTGTACAATAAAGGAATAACTAAATCATATAAAATATCATGTGGGAGCAAGTTCTTTTCTTAAGATAATGATGCATAAGATGTTACTTTGACCAAGCATTATTATTAAAAATAAAAGAAACTAAAATAAAATAGAAAAATCTTTATTAAGATGAGTGCAGTCCTACTCGTGGCACCTTGGGTTAGGGTTGAATTCGGGTGAATTGGTAGGTCAAATTTACTTATCTCTTTACTTTCCATTTTAAAATTTCCATGATGATAATGTGTTTTTGAAAATAAATATTCAACAAAAATAAGAGAGAAAATCATTAAAGTGGACTTCCCTCACAACATTCATATTATGGTTCTCTTAGTGTACCCACTTGTGTTCATAACTACATTATTACAATAGAAACATTGAGAAAGAAAACTAAAGGAAACCTACTCCTAAACCTACTCTAACTATTAAACAAATCAAAATACTAAGTGAAGTCATGCTTCTAATGTATCCATCGGAGTAACTTCAATCTTGCAAAGCATAGAAAGTAGAAAATCAAAATAAAATAATGTAGTATTTGTAGATACAAAAGAAATATGTTATTCTTACCTCCTATATATTCATTTAAAAAAAAACAAGCACGACCTTACCATTCTTTTGAAACTTCTTGATGTATGAATCCTCCAACCATTCTGGAATCTTTTCATAAAAATTAGAATGAAAATTATGACTTCGAAAAACTAGATCTGTCAATGGGGAACACATCATAAGAGGATTCGTGACATCAATCAGATTGCTGGTTTGAACACTTCCTTTGATGAGATGGATCGTTTCAAAACGCGAAGCATAATCATTAAAATTCGACCTAACCAAAGAATGAATATGCAATGTAGAATATTTTATCTCCATGAGAATGAATGCATTGTCTTTTTCAAAAATAAATCGTGTAAAATCATCTTGCAACATGTCTTTTTTCCATGCGAGTGATGAAAGTGAAAGAGCGTCAAATCTGACTTCATAAATGTTATGTTCGAAATTAATTTCACCAAATTTTGGCATATCGAAGAGATCTTATTGTGATGGCAAAGAGTAAGATACCGTGGGTAAAGTATCATGTCCACCAGAATCTAAGAAGAGATTGGGATATAAAGAGTAAAAGGACTAAAAAATGAGCACATGAAAAGAATCTTTTGAGCTATGATATTTAACAATGGTATTCTCAAGACATTCCGCTTGACTTTCCTCAAAACTTTCACTCTGTTTTGGATATAAATCCTTCAACATAATATGATCGTATAAATTTTCCTCATGTATGATAGACAATTCAAAACTTTCATGACAAACATCTAATCTTTCCTGTGGATAAGGTATGATTTGTGGATGAAGGTTTAAAGTTTCTTCTTCAAGTTGCAGATTTACATCTCTATTCAGTTTCATAGGAGTGTTAGAATGATTAAGATCATTTTCATCACCTAAGTGTTCTTCAATAATTGAATTTAAGTACTGATTAGAGCAAGAGTTAGAAGAATATGGACATTCACCTTGACCCAACATTAAATCTTCTTCCACGATGGTTGAGGACTGAATATACAATGATTCAGAGGAAAACCAATTTTGATTGTCAGTAAGAACCTTTTCAATAGATTCTACCTCCATTGCTTGTTCAAAATTTTTGGATGGATTCCTCTCATCCTGCAAACAAATTTTTTCTCACAATTGAGTGATAGGATTTGTAACTAATTCATCATTCACGATTGAATATGACTGGATGAACGGGGCACAAGCATCACATAGGAGATTTAGTATAAATGACATGTCATCAAGATTAAATTTACAGAGAACATGATGTATTCTTGTTGAAAATCCTTCTGGAGATGCATTGTCATTGATTAGTAAAGCCTGAAATTCTTCACATACTCGATTGTAATCATATATTTCAAAAGCATCTAAAACTTCCTCTACAAATTGAAACCAATCAATAATGTGATATACTGGAAAAAACTCAAACCAATGTTTAATCCGAACCCTAAAAGTAAAATAGAACAATATGCATAAAACATTTAAATCAGAAATATCATGCTTGATGCATTTACACCAAAACTTGTTAATATGGTCTTTTGCAGATACATCCCCCCCACCATCAAAGGTGATTTTGGACAAGCAAGAGACTGTCTCTTTGGGAATATCAAGTAATGAAAAGTGGAAATCATGTTCCAACATAGTGATTTCAGGAACCATGGGGAATTAAATACATTAAAAACAAAGACTCCTGCAAGGCTAGCTTGTCAATCTGGCATGCCTTCTAGTGCATTTCAAGATGACACAGAAGAAAAATTTATAAATCTGGAATTATGACAGGTTGAGGGGCAAAACATTTAATCATTAAATTTACTCAGCCCTCTTTCTAGCGCCATTTTTTTATGGGTGTTTATGACACACCATCAACGGGAAGGGAAGATTTGGTCCTCAGTTGTCTACTTAACCCAATTCATTTGGTATAATCTACCCTGATGGGTTTTATGGCTCCGTTATCCAACTAAGATCCTAAAACAATTTAAAATATGTGAACTAACTAAAGACACTACTCTAACAATCATCACTTTAATTACAAATTCTTAACTAACAATGGTTATATACATTTTACAAGGTTTGAGCAAAGCCTTGTGAAAATAATTGTTTTAAGATAATGGATCTAAAAAAGATTAAAAACAAACAAAATTATTCTAGTACTTTGAATGAACAATGAATGAACAAGATTGTAAATGATATAACGAAAATAGACAAAGCATATTGACGTTTAAATGATGCAATCACTCTTCATTCACAAATCAACAAATTAAATAAATAATAGACTAACTAACCTCTAGTTGATCAACAATAATAAACTAAATTCATCTGTCTGTATTTGTATGAACTCCCCTTGTCCCATGTCAAGTGAAAACCTATGACAGAGCAAGCATAATACTTCTTGAATAAATTCAAGGAAGTGTTTCCTATTCTGGAGAAATTTTATGACGATAGCAAGACAAATAATTATATATCATGTGACCTTGAAATGTCCAATAACTGAAAATGAAAGAAATTCCAATTCTCAGGAATGGTGTTACCAACTATCTAGCATGAAATGTAAACTCAAAATACTTGAATAGATGATCAGTCACAGATATAAACTAAACCAAAAGATAATGAACAACATAAAGAAAATACTGATATAAAATATTATGTGCAAAACTAACTAAAGCTAATTCGACACAGATAACATTTCACATCAAGAAATTACATGAGAAGACAATGGAAAAACTTTTCACAGTATACACAGGACAAAAGCCAAAGAGTAAACTACTTTCTCATATATTTTGAACAAAATATGTTCATCATATGGTCTAGGAAGATTTTTTTGGATAATTGACTCTTAAAGATTGGAAAAATTAATACATAAATGATAGCAATTAACCATGTATTGATAAAACAGACTAAAGCTAATTTAAATCAATGCATAATCAATTAATCAAAGAATATTAAGATATTATAATGAAAATAAAACCATTTTACTCACATGACAAAAGCCATTAAGCAATCTGGAATTTCTTATTCTTCTTTGAAAATACGCGTTCGTTCTCCCAAAATTCCAACCATCCGTTACTCCATTTGAAAAGAAAAAGTTACAAAATAAATAATATACAAAAAAGAAAGGATAGAAATCCTCCTCTCAATTTCTTGGCCCCCTTTGGCTCTAAACTTTCTCATATATTTATACCATGAATGAACAGTCTGGGCGTCACTAATAATTTCCACCACCTGAAATTTACCTCGTAATGAGACACAAATATCTCTTAAATCTTGCATTTGTTTGGGAATATTCTCATGTGTAACCTAAATGGGTCCATTCTGCAGATGGGTTTTCAACCGTTGCTTCAGATTCCTTACGGTTTGGCTGAAACAAGTCCCACAAAATCGTATGTTTGTTCTTGAACACTTTTCCAAATCTTATCTATTGTTGCTCATAAATTATTTTCAACAATCCAATATTATTTTGGATCAATTAGCTTGAACATATTTCGTAACAAATAACTGATAATAGAAACCCGTGAAACAAAAAGAAACCAAATTAATAACCTAACAGTTGTGAATAAAACACAATCTAGAACAATAAAATTAAAATGAATTTAATCTAACTATAAGTTCTAAACAAACATTGTTTATATTTTCCTTTCAAATATGATCTTAAAATTCTAGAAGCTTCAAGTTGATGGAGAGGAGAAAAATATTAATTTTGGGTTTTCACAAAATCAAACAAATGATATATAATTATTTATTTTGTATTTATTTTTTATTTTTATTTTGAAATGAGATGCAAACTGACAAAAGGATTTAATTAATAAAACCTATCAAATGATTTTGTGAAAATGATTGCTAATGAGAAAGAGACGAAAACATGATCATAATTTAAATGAAAGTAAACAGTTGATAAAAATTAATGTTTTCATTTATATTAAAATTTCTATGTTCATCTCTTCCTCATTCAAAATTGATCAAATGTGAAAAAATTTCATGCAAACGATGTGCCAAAATAAACGTTCTTCCTGTAAAATCATTGTTATTAATTCAAGTATTCAACCAAGCCATTCTCATAGCAGAGAAATTCAATAAGGAAGAGATAATAACAAACTCCCAAATTATGAAGCTCATCCATCAACATAAAAAATCTGTAGAAATAAAAATGTAAAGGAATTTGAATTTCATGAAACTCAAACCAAACAAAAGAAAATAATATAAACTCAAACCAACCTCAAAACAAAGCAAACCAATACCAATCTAATCAAGTCAAAGGAAAAAAAAAGACCGAAGAATCCAAGTAAAATTTCGAGAGACCCTAGATTTTGATTAAAAATAAAGGGGGTTGTTGGGGCCCAACAAGTTCCTGCATCCATTTGTTATTCCAAAAATTATTTCTATGCATAGGAATAACATATATTTCACTATATCTATCAAATTTATTCACATTGACTCTTTCTTTTAACTATGCCCTAGTTTCCAGACTAGGACAAAATCTATCAAACATACCTAGATTCATAATTTCGAAGAAAAAATTTCCGCTTATCTTACCTTTATCAAAGAACAAAGATTTAAGATATTACCTCTTTTCTTTAGATCCAGTTCCTTTCTTAGCACAGATCTTCACAAATCAAGTAGAATACTATGCACTACAACAACATATCTACGCACAGATCTTTCTTTTTTCTTTAGTTCCCAGCATTCATAGTTTTAGGTCCCAACAACAGAACCATTTGTTGGCACAGGGGTAGACCCAGGGTTCAATGCTTCAACAACACACCAAAAAAACCCTAACTACTGGCCCTTTCGACAACACTTGCGAAGCAGATTAAGTTTCACCCGAGGCAAAGGCAGGGGGGTTGTAGGAATTAGGTGTCTACAACCTAGCTGGGACACAGATATGTGATTACAACACTTAATAGAGAACTTAGCTAATAAATATGCATTAGTTCTTAACTCCCATTCACATCACAGACTAAACCCTAATTACAAAACAACGCAGTAATGAGCAGATCACACACATCCAATCATTTAGCACATAACATCAACTCAGATATAACATTCATCATACATAAGCACTAAGAATCCATACATCTATCTAACATATATAAATATGAGTGCACTAAGAAAAAAAACACATAAACAACATAAATAACATTGCACAAAGCACATCAACACATGATATATGTTGCTCACCCCAGGGTGGGGCTATGTCCACTAACTCTTCTTCTTCATTATTAGTCTTCTTCAATATTTTACAACCATCTGCTACTGTGCACAGAGCCACAGAGCCCAATTCCGTAGAGGAAAGGAGATCTGCATGCAACCCACCAGATCCTCCTTCCCAAAATTACGTAAAGGCACAGAGCCAACTCCTTATTAGCACAAATCCTCTTACAATCACTTGCACTTACCTGGAACTTTACATATTCTTGCACGAAGCCAATTACAAGTCTTTGAACATATCTAACACTTACACCCCTTCTTAAATTCCTTATCTATCTATTTATACATTTACAATGAGGCCTAAACATGCGTAAACCCATGGGCCAACATCCCATACCCATTACATAAACACTAAAAACCAAAAAATACCATAAAACAAGTGAGATCCTACGATCTCAGCTCTGCGTGGGCGCTCCATCTTCGACCAGCCTGTCAAAGTCCCAAAAATGGTCAAACACTACCAATGTTCTCTCAAAAATTGGTCAAGGGCCAACAAGGATTTGAAGAACTTAAAATTCCAACTCAACTAGAATAATAATAAGGATAAATGGGAAGCCATTTGGTGTACCACATGCAAGACAAAAGGACACCACAAGAATGAATGCCCAACATTCACGCAGTATATGGAAGCAGGAATGCTAAACCCATTACCCACATGAGGACCATGGTGTGAATTCTGTAATAAACCGGGTCATAACCCCTATCACTTCCCGATGATGTAGAAATACCAGACAATCCCAAAGAGTTCATATTGCACCTTTTGCAAGTTAGTGGTCCATGATGACAAAGATTGTAGAAATATGCATTTGATGCGTGGAAGGACATTATATGCATATAGAGTGCAGGAAGAAATGATGAATGGGAAATCCACACCACAGTTCAATCAAGTTCCAGCTCCATACAACACTGTGCAACAATAGTATAATACTGAGCTACAACCATATAATAACGCACAACCATAGTACAACACAACACAACCTCAATACAATACCACACAGTATAATCAGACACCTCATTATAATGCACCGAGAGGAGATAGATCAGGCTATAGAGGTGGAGGATGAGAAAGAGGAGGTTTCAGACGAGGTAGAGGACCAGTGGTGTGTCACAATTGTCAACAACTGAGACATTATGCAAGAGAATTTCCACTTCCACCAACAACTTGTATGTATTGTCGCACATCAGACCACGATACAGAAGAATCTCTGACACTACTAGTAAAGATACAGGAAAAGAGGAACCAAAACAACCAAATGTTCAATGGATTTCAGCCAAAGCAAGGGATGAAGGATGAAACATCAATATAGTTACTCGTGGAGAAGTGAAAACAGGAAACGACACCGCTCAACAAGAATCAATACAAAATCAATGGGTTAAAAAGAATGTTCAACCAAAGAAGTAGTTCGACGTGCAGAAGGAAAACGAGATATTTAAGAAAGCCCAAGAATAATTCCAGAAGGAAGATATTGTGACGACTTCAACTGTGCAACAAAGTAAGGAAGCACCAGAATATGAAATGCCTCTATTATTGGATCATACCAGCTAAATACATTCCATGGGACAAGTAAGTAAAATCAAAGGCTTTTTGCAATCATGTGTAAAGGTATTAAGTGATCCATCATCTGTAAAAATATTGCAAAACATACTAGAAAAATGTAGCATTGATACAAAAGGAAAACTAGAACCCAAAACAGTTAATCACCTACACACAAGAAGAATAACAAGTAGGGAATTTAGACTGAATTCCAACATTGGAGATTTCAATATGGGAGACATCATACTGGATCTAGGATCTGAAGTTAATGTATTACCAAAAAATACATGGAAATGCATGGGAGATCCCACATTAGGATATTCACATGTTCAATTGAAACTGGCAAACCAACACATAGTCCTACCAATAGGTAGATTGAAAGGAGTGACAATAGATCTGGATGGAGTGCGCACTAAAGCAGATTTTGAAGTCATTGAAATAGTGGACTACATAACACCTTACCCAAAATTTCTTGTTCTAGATTGGGCATTTGACAACCATGCCATAATCAACTTGAAGACCAGGATAATGAATTTTGAGTCAGGATAATACAGGGTCATCGCACCATTAGATCCATTGGAAGGGGAGAGGTTTGTAGAACCTACTTGCATAGACTTAGAGGTAATCGACCATTTGTATAGAACAACTGCGCGCGCTGAGGATTACATAAACCCAACTGCAGATGGGATAATCAGTGGGAAGAGAATTGCTTCATGTGAAATAGAATTATATACCGGTTTAGAGAACTGACAATAGAGGCTACACGAAGTATCCACTAGAAGGTGTGCAAGAATAGACCGCGTCGTCAGATGGGTAGGCACAAAAATAAGGGAACCACCCAGTTTTCACGGAATAAACGATTTGGAAACATTCTTGACACAGTATGAAGATGAAGTCTTAGAGAACTAGATACTATTAGCACTTGATCTAACAGTCAAGGCCACACCTACAATATGGTGGGGCGCACATAAAGAAACAATCACATATGGGTACCAATGTAAGCGGTTACTACGCATAAGGCTCGATGCAGAACATAAAAACAACAAGAAAAAGAGGTATGATGGACAAGGGACACTAGCAGAACACTTGGAGTAGTGTAGAACGTTGTGGAAAATGACACCCCCAGAGGAATGGCCTCATCATTTTATACACACTCTAGAGGGCATACCAGTGAATTTGTATACAAACCAGGAATTATGCAAAGGAACTAAGACCTGGATGAAATTGCAACATAATTTCACAGTCACTTTCTCATTCAAGCATGAGAACCCCAACATAGATGCCGCTCTTAAGAAGATAAGAGGAGTGATATTCATCAAAGAACTAGGAATATAACTTATCATAGAAGAAAAAAAGAGGAACATACAAACAGTCAAGGAATTGTTGTCATGTTACCATGTACAAGAGGAAGAACCGGATGAAGATGATCTGCGCCATATTCAAATTGAAGAAGCATAAGGAGAAAGAGATGTGGAAGGTCCACCGATAGAATCATAAGTCATTTACACACCGATAAAAGTAAAGTAAGTAAACATTGGGACAATTGAGAATCCCAATATGGCCATCATTGGAGATTACTGGGACGAGAAAAAAATAGAAAGCATAACAGAGTTATTGCGTGAGTACAACGACTTGTTTCCCACAACATTTACAGAAATGAACGGTATAGCCAGAGAGTTAGGCGAAATGAATATACCACTTAGACCTGAAGCGATATCAATCAGACATCAACATATAGACTAAACCCAATATATAAGCAAAAAGTCAAAGCTGAGATCTACAGGATGCTCGAATCTAGAATCATAGAACAGGTCGAAGAATTTGAATGGATAATCCCAATGGTAATACATGACAAGAAACAAGGAAGGATAAGAATATGCGTCAACTTGAGGAAGTTGAACGATGCATGCCTACACGAACCATTCCCTAAACCTTTCACGACTGAAGTGTTATAAAACGTAGGAGGACATGAAGCTTACTCATTCACTAATGGATTCTCAGGCTACCATTAGATCAATATAGGACAAGAAGATAGATACAAGACCACATTTGTGACAAAATGCGGATCTTATCGGTACACAGTCATGCGGTTTGGACTAAGGAATGCACCAACAATATTTTCCAGAGTAGTCATTGTTGCGTTTAAGGAATTCTTCCACGAGTTTCTCGAAGTATATTTGGATGATTGGACATTCTAAATTTTGTTGAAAGAACATGTAGAAGTCTTACAACTAATGTTTGAAAGATGCAGACAGTGTCATATATCACTAAACATAAATAAATGCATATTTGGAACAATGTTTGGGATACTATTGGGCCATATAGTATGAAAACAAGGTTTAGTCATAGATCCTGCAAAGATTGCAGTAATTGTTAAATTACCACCACCAAAAATAGTCCGTCAGCTAAGAGCGACGCTGGGACACACAGGATACTACAGGAAATTTATCAAAGGATATGCGTAGATTACTGCACCAATGGAAAATATGCTAAGAAAGGACACACAGTTTCAGTGGAACGATGAATTCCAACACAGTTTGGATACCCTAAAGGAAAATATGGTCACTGCACCAATATTAGTCTTTCCAGACTGGGAGAAGACATTCCATGTCCATGTAGATGCATCAACCATAACACTTGGAGATATCTTGGTGCAACCAGGAGCGGGAGACTYGGATSACCYGATAGCATTCGCTAGCAGAAAGTTATCAGAATCATAACAAAACCATAAYATGACAGAAAGAGAAGGCCTAGCTATGGTCTATGCACTGAAAAAGTTCATACACTACTTATTAGGAAAACACTTTAATATGTTCACAGATCWCTCAGTCCTAAAATAGCCAGTCAACAAGCTAGTGTTGGGGGGGAGACTCTGTCGATGGTTAATACTATTTCAATAATTTGACTTTGAAGTAATAGTAAATCCAAGAAAATTGAATGCAGGACCTGACCACCTATCAAGGGTCACAAATGGAGAAKAACCTACGAATTTAGAAGACAAATTGTTGGATGCACTATTATTCTCAGTCCATATCATTGATGAAAACTTCACAAATATCATTCAGTACTTGAGAACAGGTACTGTGCCACAAGAATATAGCACCGGGTAGAAGARAAACCTGGTAGTCCGCRCTGCTGAATATCAGCTGATTGCAGGACACCTATACAAAATGGGCACATATAGCATCTTGTGAAGGTATGTGTTAGAACACRAAAGACCAYGAGATTTAGTAGAATCCCATGAGGGAATAGCGGGAGGACATTACGCWGGTAAAGATACCACACATAAGGTATTACACGTAGGACTATGGTGGCCAACGATTCACAAAGACTYGAAGGAGTACTGTCAAAGATGCGATGTCTATCAAAGGGTAGGAAAACCCAACATGAGGGACAAGATGCCATTACAACCATAGGTAACAGTCCAGGCATTCGATAAATGGAAAATAGACTTTATGGGACCAATCAACCCACCAAAAAAAATAACAGGAGCAAGATACATTATCACCGCGATAGAGTACCTAACAATATGGGTGGAGTCTGCACCAGTGAAGGATTGCAGCGCAAAAACAATAACACACTTCTTATTTGAGAAAGTAATTACTTAGTTTGGATGACCAAGAATTTTTATGAGTGACCAAGGCACACACTTCATAAACAACACCATCAATGATATGACTAAAGAGTTTGAAGTCCATCATCATAAGATCACACCATATAACCCACAGGCAAATGGCATAGTGGAAGCATTCAACAAAATCTTGGAGAACGCGTTGAAAAAGATCTGTAACTTCAACAGGGACGACTAGGACCTCAAAGTACCAATAGTATTATGGGCCTACAATACTATGTGCAAAACATTGACATGAAACACACCATTTAAACTAGTTTATGGCCAAGAAGCAGTGGTGCCATTAGAATTTTTAGTACCAATCTTGTGCGTAGAAGCAATTACACAAATGATAGAACAAGGCACAGTACAGGAGAGACTGAATTGGTTAATGACCATGGAGGAAGATCATATCTTAGCAGCATTCCACCAACAAGTTCAGAAAGCAAGGGACAAAGCTTAGCATGATAGACACATAAAGAAGAAAACTTTCAAGGAAGGAGATCTAGTACTAATGTATGACAACAAATCGCTTCAACACCCAGGAAAGCTAAAAATGCACTAGCTAGGAGCATACGAAGTGCAATCTATAACATATGGAGGAGTTGTACAATTAAGAGATTTATCAGGCGTAGAACTCAGAGGGATGATCAATGGGAGCTGACTGAAGCTGTACAAGGACATTTGACCACCCATCGCGCAATTAAAAAAAAACAAAAAAAAGTAAATACTACCAATAGAGGCACAATTCACCAAAAGACAAAAAGGGCATGCACACTTAGAAACATAAAATCGTCAAGGAGAGGTAAAATGGTCACGTACAAAGGGAAACAAGAAGGAAAAGGAAATTCAGTAAAATCATTACGATAAGACATCGTTAGGCGGAGTTAAAGGAAGAAAAGGACCGATGGGATGCCACATTAATCACACCAATTGGAGGTGGCAAGGAAAAGTAATGGCAAGTATGAAACTACCAGAGGTGCATTGAACCTGTAATTAATGAAGCGTCCTCAACAAGCTTCTTGTGTATCCCATACAACACACAGACACGGGAACAAAGAGTCTATTTGTGAAAAGAGAACAGACAGAGAGCGATAAAGGTTAAGGAGCACAGAGTCGCATTCAAAAAAGTCACAAAGACCAGTCAAACCCTGCAAACATTCAAAATTCACCACCATGGCACCGCCAAAGAAAGAAGAAGTGAGTGAGACAGCTAGAAAAACCAGAGTTCAGACCATGTCACAAGTACAGGCGGAAGAAGGTGAGCAACAGCCGCCAGAGATCGTCAATGTCAACAAAATTCCATCTCCAGACATAGCACCATTGAACCCTACACCTATACTAGAAGAAACCCAATAGATAGTACTGGAGGGCACAGATATAGATATATCGACAGAAGTACAGGAGTCGTAGAACTAAAACATAGAAACCTTGAAGGAGGTGCAACCAGAGAACACCGAAGTAGCCCCAAAAGTCAATGGAACGATGCAAAATTGGGAAACAATAGTTGAGATAGATGAGTCTGAAATGACCATATAAGACCACCCACTAGATGGAATGATCAAAGATGTCACAGGTTGGCAGGAATGGTACTCTGAAGAACAACCGAAAGCCGTTGGAACTTCAATCAAGTAACCAACGCTGAAGAAAGACAAGTTGCAGGTACCCAGGTCACCTCACAAACAACCTACTGGGTACATGTAGGACCAGAACTACTGGTTCATATAGGGAAACTCAAATACTTGGACTACGATGTAGGAGACGTAGACAAGTTTCCATAACTTGCGAAGAGAGTGTACATGGAGAAGGTGGGCACGAATTGGTTTGGGGAACCGATTGATCAACCACTCCAATGGGAAATAGGGTTGAAGAAAAAAGGGATTTTAGTTCTGTTGGACCTACCACATTTTGACAGAGGTCAGTATGCTACCACATGCGTCAAACAACTGTTAGA
>JASDQU010683320.1:0-14871 GCA_032191745.1 Picea mariana
CCCCTCTCTCGCATGCATGTACTCTTCTCTCTCTTACATGTACCCCTATCTTCCCCTCACTCTGTATCCCCCTCCCTCTCTCCCCTCTTGTTAAGCCCTAATATTGGCTCATTACCCCTTAATTGGGGCATATTAGATTAGTAATGCTATTTTATTTATGTCGGCTTTAGGCCATTAGTTGTAATTTAGATTAGTAATGTTATTTTAATTATGTCGTCTTTAAGCCATTATACCTCCTAGTCTCCTATATATACCAAGGAGACATTTTCATTTTGAATCATCTTGGACTTGAACATTTAAGTGGGGTAAAAGGAGGTTGCCCCCTCGAAGAGGCTTATTATCTGAAATTATCTCTTTTTCAAGGCGTTGAGTACTTTTGCTGAGGTTTTTATATGCTATATTGATGTTTGGTTCTTAACAGATTCAGATTCCTCCAGTGATGACCTTGGTATATCACCTGCAGTGAACTATGATTGGGAAAATGTGTCATTCAAAAAGGAGTTGGAAACACATTTTGTTGTAAAACATAGTTTACATATGTATTTAATTGGCTTTAAAGAATTTTGGGCATGGCCTTGAAGTCAAATTAAAGCACAATTCACTTGAATCGATTGATGAACATTTCCTTTGGCAACACAATCAACATAGAAAGATTGAAAAACCTATCCTAGAAAAAGAGTAATTATAGAGTTTTGAGTGAATAGATAAGATAAGATAATTTTATTAATGTCTGACTAATGACCACAAAATTAGGTCAAAGGGACTATTGAGTACAATGATGCCAACACAATGTAGGAGTACCAAAAGTTCCCTTATAAAAGGAAAGATGCAGAAAGTAAAGCGCAATAAGGTAGAGTAGTAGAGAGTGAGATCTACTCCAATACATGAAGAACCCTTGACCTTGAGCTCAGAGACCTGCTTTGATGATGAGATGTACTGTAGGGGAAGATCTAGGGACAAGAGAACCCAAAAGAAAATAAATAGGTTTGTCCCAGAAACTCACAAAGAAAATAGCTTCAAATAGAATGAATAATATCCAAGCTTTTTCAATATAACTTTCATCTCATCTAGATATAGAACTTCAAGTGTGGTTCTATAAGGAGCCTTTATTGTTGTAAGCGTATCGTTCTGCCAATAACTGTAAAAATTAAGTATCCAACATTTTGCAATAGTTATATCGCCAAACAAAGACAAAAAATGTTGTAATTAAACAACCTAAATACATGGCAGGTTCTTAATATCTTCATTAGTAACATAAATCCATCTACAAAAAAAAATTCAGAATCAAGTTGTAATAGAGAAACAAAAATGCTTTAAAATAATAGTTTTAGATATTGCATCTTTTACTATGAACAATTACACTAGCTTGATAGAAGCCTAAAGGCTACATATTAATTCCACCAGGCTACATATTAATCCCACCATAAATTATATAAAAGAAAAATGATGGTGAATAAAGGAATTGTATCAATAGTTTTTTGCCTTGAGTATGTACCTTCTATTCCTCTCATCTTCACTCAAGATCCTTAATCGCTCCTACAACATATCTCTGAAATCATAAATGCAAGTACATTGTACATGTTTAGAGAACTCTAAACCAATGTTGCAAACATCGTGTGGGAGAGTATATCATTGAGGGTGTAAAAAGAAACTTATTGGCAACATCAGGGAAAATATCAAAAAATATTGGCAAACTTTAAAAAATATTAATATATTCAATTTTTTTAAGTTTTTTAAACATCTAAAAGAAGCTCCTCTCTTAGCCCTTTTATGGGAAAATGTGACACTAAATAAACCCTTTGTTCTCAATCTGATCCAGGTGGATATCAGTGGCCACCCACCTTCTCCAACTAGCCCAAAACATGTTTCTGGCAATTTTGGTAATTTACTATTTTTAACAGTTTTTAACTTCTGGGGCCATTTTGAGGCCCTAAATGATGTTTTTTGAGAAAACAAGGAGCAACATGGATCATAGATCGATGTTTCTCACCTGAAATTTGTAGTTCTCGGATATATCTTTCCAACGAGCTATCGAGCGCCCCAAATAGAGATCGTATGCAAAAGTTATGCCCCTGGGAAGTTGACGTATCAACTACCCCTATCGGGGCCCACAAACCTTTTGGCTTTTCATCCTTCAGGGTTAGGGTTTTGGATTTTACTTATGTTAAAAAGGCCCTTAGAGCCTCATTGTAATAATCATCTTCTTGCGAATGCAAGTAGCCGTCACATCTCTTCTCAGAGATAAGCTACCACCATTCTAGCGAGTCTTTCACTCTGTACTTTTGCAGTCTCTATACATTTATTTCATTAATAGAAATCGTGTATTATTGTATATTTGTGACTCTTGTTATATTTCCACTATATCTTTGTTATATTTTTGTCTCTCTTGCAATATCTCTGAATATTTCTGTGTTATATCTCCGCTCTCATTTCGTGTCAAAAATAATCTGGATCAGTGGTATCAAAGGAGGCTGCTCTTGATCGTTTTCAGTGCATGTCCCCGACGAGGTATGAGTATAACAAGTTGGGTCTTGAGCTTGTCTCTCTTGAGGAAAATCGCTCTCGCACACCTAAGAAAACATCAATGGCGGAAGAAAATAAAAACGACGGAGTAGACGATCCTATCAGTCTATTGCTTGAGCAAGCTCTCACGCGACAGAGGGACGAAATGATGGAGAATTTTTCCCACATCCTTCAAAACCTCCCGATAGCATCAGGTGCATATTCATCAAGTGACTTTGGAGGCACATCGCCTTTCAAGGTACAGGTTAATTTTGATATTCCCGTATTTGAAGGTCAAATAGATGCAGATGCCCTAGATAAATGGTTAAATCTGCTAGAAGGTTATTNCCCGTATTTGAAGGTCAAATAGATGCAGATGCCCTAGATAAATGGTTAAATCTTCTAGAAGGTTATTTCTCTGTTCATGATTTTTCCGACAAGGAAAATATCACCTTCGCACTGCTTAAGGCTCTCCCCCATGTCAAACATTGGTGGTAAACTTAATGGGGGCAGAGTTCCACAGAGGAGTCTGGACTATATGGGCCCGAGCCCACTTGGGATTTTTTTGTGGATGCGATAAAGGAACAATATTACCCTATTGGAAACTACGAGGACCAGTACATAAGACGGACCACACTGCGGCAAGAGAGGGTCCAAGAAGTTTTGGAGTTCACCAATACCTTCCATACCTTGTGCACCAAGCTAGGTATCAAAGACTCTGAACGACATTTGGTTCTGAAATACCGTGGGGCTCTACATAGATACATCCAAACTGAAATGGATTTTTTGGACATCTCATCACTCGGTGCTGCCTATCGATATGCTGTTGAAATCGAGCAAAAAGTTAAGCACCAGAACAAACGGGAGTTCGGGTCTGCAAACCCACAACAACCAAAGTATGACAAAGACAACCCTAACAAATAGTCTCTCGAAAACCAGTCCAAGCCACAGGAAAATAAGGGTCATGGGAAGACAAAGAAGGACACTGGAAAATGGTGCGATTTCCAAAAAATCCCCTGGCAGAACACCGATGAATGTCGCTCAAAAAAGTCATTGGTGGTTGAGATCAAAGAGAAGGAGCCAAACCCTGATTCAGAATCTGATTCTGAAAATACTGGTAAAAGATAGATCATCGACGCAGACCCCACTACTATTGTCGTGACCACACAATTCAACCAAAAGAACCAATAGATTCAGAAGAGGGGGAGTGCCTTTTTCATTCACATATGTGGGTGAAGGAGAACCTACTGCATTTTATTGTTGATAGCGGAAGCCAGAAGAACCTCATCTCAACAGAGGTCATCAAACAATTGGGATTGTCGACAACACCACACCCACAACCATACAACATCGGGTGGCTTCGCCAAGGACGAGATCTTCATGTCAGCCAACAGTTTAGATTGTCATACAACATCCAACCCTTCAAGGATGAGGTATTATGTGATGTTTCCCCACTGGATGTCTGTGATGTTCTCTTGGGCCAACCATATATGTGGAAGCGCCACGCTATTGATGAGTCTCGACCCCATAGTGTCATTGTTACTTTGGGGGGTCATCTCTATAGAATACCAGAGGTAGTTCCGAATATTGTCCCACCTAAACAATATCGCAAGGTAGTATCTCATACTACAAAATTCATCTTCTCCACAATCTGTTCAAAAGGGGAACAAAATGATACTGTAACCACTACAGCCTCGGCCCAAGCACCTTCTATCCACCAGAAGCAGGTCGACAAGGTTGCAGCAAAGCACAACGATTCCTTATGTACACAGTCATATCATGTAGCCAGACTAGCTAAAAAGGTCCAACCCTTCCAGCCACAGGTTCATGACGACCTTCAACAAACCAAGCAAAGCGACGGTTCCAACAAGGCAAGCAACTTACCAAGATTCAGATTCAACAATCGCTTTACCCTCTCCCCTGGGAACTCAACGCAATGGAGACCATTTCTTCCTAAGGAGGGAGGATTGATCCAGGTGAATATATGTGGCCACCCACCTTCTCCAACTGGCCCAAAACATGTTTCTGGCAATTTTGGTAATTTACTATTTTTAGCAGTTTTTAACTTCTGGGGCCATTTTGAGTCCCTAAACGATGTTTTTTTAAGAAAACGGGGAGCAACATGGATTGTATATTGATGTTGCTCACCCAGAATTTGTAGTTCTCAGATAGATCTTTCCAATGAGCTATCGAGCACCCCAAACAAAGATCGTATGCAAAAGTTACGCCCCTGGGAAGTTGACGTATCAACTACCCCCATTGGGGCCCACAAACCTTTTGGATTTTCATCTTTCGGGGTTAGGGTTTTAGATTTTACTTATGTTAAAAAGGCCCTTAGAGCCTCATTGTAATAATCATCTTCTTGCGAATGCGAGTAGCCATCACATCTCTTCTCAGAGATAAGCTACCACCATTCTAACGAGTCTTTCACTCTGTACTTTTACAGTCTCTGTACATTTATTTCATTCATAGAAATCATGTATTACTGTATATCTGTGACTCTTGTTATATTTCCACTATACCTTTGTTATATTGTTGTCTCTCTTGCAATATCTATGAATATTTCTTTGTTATATCTATGCTCTCATTTCATGCCGAAAATAATCTGGATCACAATCCCCTACTTTCTTCAAACTGAGCAAAAAAATTCAAAAATCTGTTGACTAAGCCAATATTTTCAAAATTTCAAAAATTTGTGATTTTTCCTAGTGATAATATCGCCAAGCTAAGATAATTGTAATGTTGGCAATATATTGTTGATATTTGCAACATTTCTCTTAAATATTACCTATGCACCAATAAGATTTAACAGATCCCAAATATTTCATGGACAATTTGGTGCATTATAAAAATTAAAATTTACATTATGCATTCATCTAATTTGCATTCTTCGAGATAGAGATGGTCAACTTCATCCTGCACGAAAATCAAAGGAACATTGAATTTGTTGGAATTTCAAATGATAACTCAACAAATACCACAAAATGGGTGATATGGTCTGAGATTATAACTAGATTAATAGAGCAAAAGAGGGACAAGACATCATATATATGAGTTTCACATTTAACAACACAAGATACTCCATATAAAGTTTATCTATTTGTGGCATGACTAATTGCAATCAACAACATGCCTAAACATTTCAATCTCTCCAGGTGTCAACAAACTAAGACCCTTATCATGAACATTTAGTAAAAAAATTTACAATCAACTATTATAATTCACCAAGTATTTCCCCACAATGACTAGATTTTTTTGCAACAACCAACAAAGAGGAGTTGTGCTGGAATTTACTTCCAACAAATTCTATTTTTCATCCTTTTCTCAATTAGTCCTATCCCTTCAATAACATTGGTTGTGTCATATATTCTGCATTTTTGGACCTAGAAACCAATGAATAACCATATCAGCGATGAGACACAAACTACAATTTCCTTCTCAAAATAATTTCAGAGATGAGGATAGCCACACACAAAAGAACAAAAATTAACATCCATGCATAGACAAATTTAGAAATGGACACATTTTATACTTCCAAAGTATCTGCAGCCTTGTTAATATCAAGAACACCATCATAAAATTGCATGACTATAATAATAAACTTCTTTGTTAACAACCATGATTCAACAGAGCAACCATTTATGTTAGATTCTAAACATTAACACAAATAGAGCTCCATAGAAAGAATCACATCAAACAACTACACAAATTGTAATATGCCTAGGGAGGAATTGAGGGTTTATGCTTGATTTTGTTGTGCTTAAGAAAAACAACTTGTTTTCATAATAATTTATTAACAATTCCTACATTTCGAGCTAAAATATGGTGTTTTCTTTCGTTGTGATATCTGGCTAGGGTTCTTCTAATATACACTCCCTTTTCATATGGTTTCAACTGTAACCTAGTCGATAGGTTCTACAATTGTTTACATGCATTATGATTAATTAATAAAAAATAAGGTATGCATCCATATACACAATAATAAGAAATAATCATATCATCTTTATTATGGATGTAAACATCAATTTGGACAACACCATAATTCTTCTACTGGATGTGATAACAATAGAAACAACACACAAGATACAATGGTTGTATAACAACTTGAACACACACAACTATCAATTGTAAAGATAGACGCCTAACACACAAAATGACAAAAAAACTTGGAAATGATGCCAATCACTGATGAAAACTGCTCCAAGCCCCAAGAACCTACTTACAAACCCTTCTATCCAACAAGGGAAGCACTCTTCCTATTAGGGAGAGGACTCGACCCTCCCAGAATGTTGTTACAACCTTTTTTTGATGCACATGGTCCTACAAATAATGATTGGGCTCCTTCAAGGACCCAAACAGATCACCACGGGCCATGACCCTCCTTAGTATACCCTTGCAAACTCTATAATTGATTGGGATCCTCCAAGGATCCCAATAGACTCACCACAGGCCATGACCCTCCTTAGTATACCCTTGCAAACTATATAATTGATTGGGCTCCTCCAAGGACCCCAACAGACTCACCACATGCCCTAGAAATGATGCCAAGCACTAACAAAAACTTCCCCAGGCCCCAAGAGCCTACTTACAAACCCTTCCATCCAACAAGGGAAACACTCTGCTTGTCAGGAAGAGGACTGGACCCTCCCATAATGTTGTTGCATCCTTTTTCTAATGCACATGGTCCTGCAAATAATAATTGGGCTCCTTCGAGGACCCCAACAGACTCACCACAGGCCACAAACCTCCTTAGTATAATTGACTCAAGTGATACCCACGATCAACAATTACTCATGCATACTTCCTCTGTCCTCATGATATGCTAGATTAAAGGGATCAATCCCCCCAATTGACACCTAGCGACCTACGCCAATCGTGTGATACCTTCTAATGTCTATAAATTGCAATAAAATATAGAGTGACCCCCTTCCAAAATCCTACAAGTTCCATAAATCCTCACAATCTACACAAAAGATAAGAATTGGTTTTGATGGAACTTACGGGTTTTGAAGAAATGTCAGATACCCATTAGAGGAAGCCTTCTGAAAATCATTTTTTTGTCACTGTAATCCAGCTTCGACATTATCATACTTACACATGCCTTACCTTCAATGGTATTGAGAGGTTTCTCTTGGGAAGAGGTTATGGGGTTTGAATGTCTGAATTGAGTTCAAATATATGTGGAGTAGGCAGGCTAGGGAAGGGAACTATTTTTGTTTTTTTAATTTATTTCATCATTATTATTTTTCGTGTTGTGGAGGGAGGAGGGGGAAGCACTGGAATTTGATACTTTATATTAATATTGATGGGTGAAATTTTATTTTGACTGAGAAAGGTTAACAATTAATTATAATTATAGGCATTGGCTAATTGTTCTATGTTTTTTCCCTTTTCGCTGGAATCTGACAACTTAAATTTGTACGAAATCACAAATATCTGTTGTTTAAATTGCATTTTTTAATGCAGAAATGGGTTCAACTTGTTGAAACATCCCTGGTGCACCCTAATTATACTGAAATAACCACTTAGATATGCAAATCCAACAATCACTCGCCATATTTGAGGAAAATATCACTGCAAAATATCCTCGATAAAAATCCAAAATGTATAACGTTTAGCCTATGGAATAATTATATGTTTTAGATCATCGAAAGTTCGATGTATATATAACAAATTCGTAATTACGAAAAAGGTCAGGGAGCCGAGCAATTTTTTTGACAATACCATTAATTTTATCATTTTCATTGTAGTATTTCGTCGAATTTTTACCCCATATGTAATAGTTTTTAGCTTGTATTGAGCTCTAGCTTCATTCAAGAAATATGGTGACAAAATTTGTGCCAATCATAATCACTGAACCATCTAAAGAGGATAAACAACAAAAGTCCCTAAACATGCTCATCTAGCAATATGTTATAGTCCCCTTCTTGTTTTTTGAAGAATATATTCTCAAATGGTCTAATATAATGAGACCTTAGTAGAAACCATAAGGTATATAACAAGAAATCATATAAATTAATGTCCAAATTACCAAATATTAGTCTAGAGGAGTAATAGTCATTTATTTAGTCATTTTTGTTTGTGTGACTAATTATTTAGTTGTGTTTTTTACCCGACAATCAAATTAGTCATTTATTTTAGTCGTTTATAGTTGTGTTGCAAAAATGAGTAGAATTTAGTCCTTTTTAGTTGATGTGACTAAACGTTTTAGTCACGTAGTCATTTATTTGCCAAATTATACTAGTGATAGAAGTTGGTTTACTTCTTATCAATAAACTAATGGTGGAGTTTTTCTTATGGGTAATAATAATCATAGTAAGACTATTCGAGTTGGAAGTGTCAAAATAAAAATGTTTGATGGTATAATAAGAAAATTAACTGATGTTAGAAATGCACCTAAATTAAAGAAAAATCTAATTTCTCTAGGAGTGTTGGATTCTAGTGGTCATAAGTTTACAGTCAAGGTGGAGTTTTGAAGGTATCCAAAGGTAGTTTAGTTGTAATGAAGGTGATCAATACAAGAAGCCTTTACAGACTGGAAGGAAGTGTTCAAGTTAATGAAGTTGCGGTGGTGTCTGAGCAGACAACTGATATCACTCATCTATGGAATCAATGTTTGGGTCATATGAGAGAAAAAATTCTACAAGTATTGTTAAACTGCAAATTACTTCCAAATATGAAATCTCTGAATTTAAAATTCTGCAAGCATTGTACATTTGGAAAATAAACTAGACATAAGTTTAAAGTAGGCAATAATTTTAATAAAGGTGTTCTTGATTATGTACATTCAGATGTATGGGGGCCATCCCCTACAATTTCCTTTGGAGGAGCATCTTATTTTGTAGTATTTATAGATGATTTCTCTAGAAAGGTGTGGGTCTATGTTTTGAAAATAAAAACTGATGTATTTAATACATTTAAACATTTTAGAGTTATGGTAGAAAAGAGAACATGTAGAGCACTAAAATGTTTAAGAATGAATAAGAGAGKAGAGTTTACTTATTTAGAGTTTGAAAAATATTGCAAAGAATCCAGGATCATAAGATATAAAACCATTGTATTTACTCCTCAACAAAATGGTGTCGCATAATGCATGAACATTAATCTTCTAGAAAGAGAAAGGAGCATGCTCAACAATGCCAATTTGTGTCAATAGTTGTGGGTAGAAGCAGTCTCAATTGCTTTCTGTTTGATAAATTGATCACCATTAGTTGCAATAGATTGTAAAATCCCTGAAGAGGTATGGACAGGTCATCCCTACAATTATTCAAATTTTAAAAAAATTGGTTGTGAAGCTTACACGCTTACTCCTAAAAATCAATGTTCTAAGTTAGATCCCAGATCAAAGAAATATATATATGTTGGTTATGATGGTGTAGAAAAGGGATGTAAATTGTGGGGTCCTACTGCTCACAAAATCATCATGAGTAAAGATGTAATTTTTTAATGAATCTCCTCTCATTAAATCAGAAAATGTTGAATTTGATTTGAAGCAAGAACAAGTACCATTGAGTCATCAAATTGAGTGGGAGACCCAACAATCTACAGATACAATGAATCAAGAAGAAGCTTCAGATGATAAAGAAGTCATAGGTGTTGAAGATATTCAGAAGAATGATGAACTTTCATAACCAACAATGAGAAGATCTACACAAGAAAGAAACCCCCCTAAGAGGTATACTGATTTTGTTTCATCCATTGTTTTGATAACTAATGATGGGGAGCCTTCTTATTATCATGAAGCAATTAATGATATTGATTATGCTAAATGGAATATGGAAATGAAAGAAGAGATGGATTCTCTGTTGAAAAACAAAAGTTGGAACCTAGTAGAACTTCCTAAAGATAGAAAGGTTGTTGGATGTAAGTGGGTCTACAAATTAAATAAAGGTGTTGATGGTAAAATTGAAAGATATAAATCTAGACTAGTTGCAAAGGGTTACTCTCAAATGGAAGGTATATATTTCCATGAGATTTTTTCACCAGTTGTTAAGCTTGCATCTATTTGTATTGTTCTGGCACCAGTTTCTTTTCTTTATTTCGAGTTAGAGAAATTAGATATTAAAACAACATTCTTACATGGAGATTTGGAGGAGGAGATATACATGGAACAACCAGAGGATTTTATACAACATTGCAAAAGAATATTAGTTTGCAAGCTCAATAAATCTTTGTATGGCATGAAGCAGTCACCCATGCAATGGTACAAAAAATTTGATTCCTTCATGATGAGCCAAAATTTTACAAGAAGTGAGTATGACCATTGTGTTTACTTCAAAAGTTTCAAGAATGAAATATTTCTTATGTTGGTATTATATGTTAATGACATGCTTATTGAAAGAAAAAGTATGAGTTAAATCAACAGGTTAAAGGCTCAGATGGATAGGATGTTTGATATGAAGGATCTAGGAGAAACAAAACAAATCTTGGGCATTGAAATACACAAAGACAAAAAAATGGTAAGCTTTGGATTTCACAACATAAGTATGTGGAGAAGATACTTATAATATTTGGGATGAATAATGTGAAACCTGTAAATATCCCTTTCGCTTCCCATTTTAATATTTCTTCAAGTTTATGTACTAGTAGTGAGGAAGAAAAGGATTATATGTCTCGTGTACCATATGATAATGCAGTAGGAAGTTTGATATATGAAATCGTTTGTACCAGACTGGATATTTCACATGCAATGGGTGTTGTCAATAGGTACATGGAAAATCCAGGAAAATATAATTGGAATGTAGTGAAATGGGTGCTTCGGTATCTAAGAGGCACAAATGATTATTGCATTATCTTTAATGGTAGTAGTGGTTATTTATGTGGTTATGTTGATTCTGATTTTGCAGGTGATTTGAACAAAAGAAGGTCTACTTCAGGTTATGTCTTTACTCTTGTAGAAGGATCTATTAGTTGGATGTCAAAGCTTTAGGAAACAGTCACTTTATCCACTACCGAGGCAGAATATGATGCTACCTCACATGCTTGCAAAGAGGAAATTTGGTTGAATGGTCTTCTGTGTGAGTTTGGAAGAATGCAGAAAAGTATAATTGTATTCTGCGATAGTCAAAGTATTATTCATTTAGAGACAAATCCAGTTTACCATGGTAAGACAAAACATATTGATGTTAAGTACCATTTTGTAAGATAGTTTATTGATGGAGGTGGAGTAGATCTTAAAAAGGTCCACACACGAGAAAACTATGTAGAAATGTTTACAAAAGGAATGTTATTAGAGAAGCTACGGTGGTGTTTGGATTCTCTTGGCTTGCAAAGGAGATGATGAATTGACTTGGGAAAGGTATAAGGTAAATTGTTGTCAAGGTAGAGATTGTTAAAATTTTGATAACAATTAGTTAAAGAATATGTAAAACTAAATTTACTTTTGTAAGTGTTGATTTATGAAACTGATGGAAGTTTGTATAATGAGAGGAAGTTCTTATAACTATGTAACGGTTCAAAGATTCATATATATCTTTGAAACCTAAGATTTGTACTAGTCTGTTGTAAGCCTTGAATAATAAGAGATACAAATACCTTGCCTCATGGATGTTTCCATGACACGTTGTCAGGGTTTTACCATGTAAATAATCTTGTGTGTTTTGAGTTAGTTATTTGTCTTCTTGTCACTTTTACAATTATATTTTAATGTTCAGGATATGGATTACCAACAATGTATACAAGTTGCTCCCTCCAAGATTTATCTCAAGGATATAGAGGCCTATGAATTGAAACTGTCCCTGAAAGTGCTTAAAATGGACCTCTACAGTACAACACATGGAAAATCCCCGGGAATACATGGATTGCACTATGAACTCTATAAAGCAAATTGAGGTTTCACTCGGCCAACATTTTTGAAAGTTTACAAAGAAACCTTGAAAATAAATACTCTTGGAAGTATGATTAACCAAGTAAATATCATGGATATTCCCAATAGCGTTGATCTTGGGATAATCTATAATTTGAGACCAATCACCTTGTTGATACTATTTTACAAAGTATTAGCTAAAGCTATTACAAGAATATTTCAGTTTATCTTCAAAATGGTTATCCAACCTAAGACAATAGGCTTTATAGGAAATTCTAGATAATATTACAACTATTAGGGAAGGAATGGATGTAAGGATAAGGTAAATCTTGAGGACATGATTTAATTCAAGAAAATCAATTTTAAGAAAGACTGTAATAGAGTGGGATGATACTTCATTGTGGCACAATGGGTTTGGCCCAAATTTTATGAGAGAAACGTCAACCTTATTCTATGATTCCTCAAACAAAATTACCATCAACAAAGCCACCTCTATGCCCTATGTTCCTTTCAATCTTCAAGCAAGGATAACCCCTAGTCTTGTATATGCTGGTTGGTAATGATTTTCTCTCTTTTTAAACATAAGTCCAAACTTGGGATCATCAGGGGAATATCTCTACCCCAAATAGATCAACGTATTATCAATGGCCATAATTCAAATGTTCTATGATTCTTTCGGTGCCCAAATTCAAAGTAGGAAAATATGTTGTTATGCCCATACTCCATAAATCATGTACCCCTTGGCTTTTTGCTACCAATGGTCATGGATAAATACTTTCCCATTTAACTTTCAAGCCTCTCTTACAAACATGTGGAATCGATTTCTAACCAGAATGACCAGAAATCTAGGCTATTGGTAGATTAAGTGTATGGATGTTCTAAAATATTGGTAGCAACTCATGTGTTTTATTCTTCTTATCGGTTCCCTTCAAAGGTCTGCAACTTGTTGACCAACTTATATAAAAATTTCTTATGGCCACTGAGAGAAGGAAAAGAAGGCCTTGCTTGAGTTAAATGAGACATTTGTGAAGAAAGGTGTGACATGTTATGCAAGGCATATTGTAAAGGGAATTCAAATAAATGAAAGTTGGAAAATACTTGTAAGACATAACATTGCCAAAGTTTCACCTAATTGTGGAAGACCCTCCTTTATTCCCACTTAATTTGGTGATAGATTTGTTAGAATACCCCCCAAGGATACCCAAAAAATGAGCTAGATCTACTATTAGACAATCTATAGTGGAAAGGCTAGAGCAAAAAGAGAACATAGTAGGATCGACCACCTCTCTTGAATGAAGAGGAAATGTAGGAAAATAAGCTATTTGGGACACAAATGTTGGTATAAATACTTGTTGGCAGCCAATTCAATTTTTTTCAATTGCTCTAAAAAGCTGCCTACACCTAATTGTCTCCTAAACGACAAGTCATCGTCGCATTTTGCAACTAGACATTTGTTTCATTTTTTGTGACAATTGCAATTTGGTTTCGATTCAGTTTTCACAACTGAAAGTGTAAAAACCCATCCATCATTGTTTGGACTGTCGTAGTCTTTTATTAATTTTCTGAAGGGCACTTTACCATTGGTTTATCACATGACTGCAAAGGTTCTTTCAAACTATGTCCCTTGGACTACTCTTACTTTGATTACGCATTTGGATTTACTTGATTAATAAGCCATTGAGCATGCAAATTTATTGGTTACATTTTATTCTATAAGGGTCTTGATTGATGTTGGTTTTATGTGATATGATCCTTATTGTTTTGAGCTCTTGACTTATCGATCTTATAAAACTATTTGTCATAATGTTTTATAAAACATTGATTATATATTATGCTATGAGCGCATGATCAATATATGAGTTTCGATTTCAAGTTGAAAGGCAAAGGTTTGAAGTTATGAAATCACGATCGGGTAAACTTTTGGTTTGATAGTCTGAATTTATGCAATGGCACGATTGGATAAACATTGGTTAAACGTTTGTTTTTGATTTCATGGTTTATACAATGGTGCGTTGGTTAACGTTGGGTTTTGATTTAATGGTTTTAAGTTGTGAAATGGTGCATCGATATAATATATGGTATGGCGAGTTGATACATTGTCCACCGCCTAAATTATTCGGTTGGCCGATTCATATGGTTTAAACGACATTATGTGGATGGAACAACATTGTACTGTGCCATTATTATCCTGCATGGCGGTGGTAATCCCACCACCTTCGCATGCATACAATTAATCCTTTCCTCTTTGAGCATTGCAGCTGTTAGCCGTAACCATTTTCGACCCTGTGTATTGTTTTGTTCGATTCAAACCCTACTATGCACAGAAGCCATGGCTCCTGTCGTAAGGGACGAGCCCAACAGTTGCCAAGCATTGCTGATGTTCGATGGTGCTTATAGCGACCTGGAGAAATTCGGATGGCTCCCGTTCATAAGGAAATTCGATGGTTATAACCCTAGCGTGGCTCGGAAATTTGCATTATCATTCGATGGCTGCCGAGCCAAAGTTGGGGATGTGCAACTTGAGATTAATGAGCAATTTCTTAGCTCGGCAACCAGTCTGCCTG
>JASDQU010683320.1:14974-45685 GCA_032191745.1 Picea mariana
AAAAATGTTAAAACCACGCTGGCATGACCTGCTAATGATAATCAAGCAATTCATTACTTGCAAGGGCAGGTACGGGTTCGTTTTCTTGTTTCACCTTCGTCTATTGATGGTTTTTATAGGATACGAGCTTAGTATGCCTCACTACCTGCATAGAATTCTGTTTAAGATGGATAAAAGGTACAAACGTAACCAGGTCGATACCAGCCTCTTCCATTTCGGTTTGATTAAAATGATTGTGGTTTATGAGTTGGGGTTACGTCGTGACTGTTGGGGTGATTTTCTCAGTCGTAATATCTTTGAAGAATCAAACCCACCACAGGTTGATAAACCTATGGTGACCGAAAGCAAGCCTATCCCTGTGCCTTACAGCGTTTTGCTACCCAAACCTCTACCCGACTCACCTACAAACTTGCCCATGTTTGTGACCAAACAGATTGAAATTGCTAAACCCGTAGCCAAAAAGCCTAAAGATTAAACTGGTGCTAATTCTAAAGGCAAGAAAAACGCTCAGTTAATCTCTCGCATGGCAAGAAATAAACCTAGAACCCCTGCCAACCCTGAGCCTATCGTGGTCAGTGAAGATTCTGATTCGGAGATTGAACGTTTTCTCGCAAACGAGTATCCTTACTCAGAAGGCTTGTGTGACAAACCTTCATATGAATTTGTCAAGAATTTACCACCTTGTCTGCGGGATGATCCTAATTTTCCTGGCATTGAACTACCTCGTGGAACCCTCGGTGACTCGTCGAAACCCTCGTCTGCCCAACCAGCTGTTTCATCATGCGATCAGTGTGGTTTATGGTTGGAGAGATACTACTTAGATGTGCCGATGTTGCAATCCAGAATCCATGCCCTGGAAGATCAAGTGGCAAAACTCACCGGTCATGATGCGAAGGTGAAACCCACTAACAAGAAGCAACGAACAACTGGTTCAATTCTCTTTAAAAATGTCGAGTCGACTACAGCAATTGTCAATTCAAAATTGGCATAGCCTCAGCAACCTCGCTGGTATAACTTTCACCCATTTATATGGCACATTCATAAACTCTGTGTACATCATTAACCTGCTCAGTTACATAAACATGCATTGTTGTATATAATTTGTTTTGGTAAATCGAATTTTGTTATTGGATTTGGTTTTGATTCTATTAATCATAATATGGATTTGATTGTTTTAAATCGGTTGGGATTGAATGTTCTGTTGCATCTATTATAGACAAGCCGTTTTGCATTTCAAATTTTGAAACACGATCTATGCTGCGATCTGAATTGTTTATGATGCACATATACGATGGTTGTCTGTTACAATTTTATATGACTTTGACTAGCCCAGATACGATTTGGATTATGTTTAAAAAAGGTTTGGTTTTATATTTACCCAAATCGTGAAGTGATACAAATCGTAACTGTCATACAACTTCCATCCAGTCAATTCGTTGTGATCAGTCGACCCTGTTCTCTTTTGAATTGGAATGACAGTGTATTTTCAGTTACGAATGGATTTGTAAAACAGAAATGATCATACTCAGGATGATGAATTTGTCGATAATTGACTCAAACCCGATTTTATTTGATTGCCGCCCAGCTTATGGTTATCATTGTTGTTGTTCGATCTTGACTATGTTACACCCAGCAAGTGAAATCTATGGTGGTTTTTGGTCAATACTGTTACGCATGTTTCGTTTTGAGTATATCGTAACAACCTTCCCATATTTGATTACAACAGAATGAATCTTATGCATAATCTCTACAGCCTGCCTATCTTTACTATGGATTGAAACGACATGAAATCTATGTATATTGCTACAGTTGTAACATATATGTTGTGTTCAATGATATCAATTATAGTTATGTTGTGGCATATCATATCTTGTATACGATTCTGTTCAATTATGGTTTTGTTGATTACGATTACATCATATCTCATATGATTTGATTCACTCCTTAATTTCGTTTGATACGAAACAGGACTGTCAAAGTTTGACCATGTTTTATGGTAACTGAAAATAGAGCATTCTTTACTCTGTTTCGATTGCATTCATTTTGATATGGTTTAATGTGAATGATAATTTCATTTGAATTATTAGTAATTTGTTTTTGATGATTATTAAAAGATGATTGGATTTGATTTGATTTGATTATTATTTGATCCTTTTTGCTATTCTTGACTAGCTACAGAATCAGATGATTCTGTAGCTAAGTCTGTGGAGTCAATTTTTTATTGTTTTCTTAATGAAATGTCTTTCTAATTTGATCTTTGTGTTCTATTGCAGGTAAATTCGAATTGGAAATAGATATGATGAGCAGTTAGGGGATGTTTTAGAGATTCTACTTGCATTTTATTTCCTTAGTTTAGGTGATTTTGGGATATCTCTCAGATTGTGTAAAACTATTTGATATTATCCACAAGGAGGTTTTACCTTGTGAAGAGACCTATATATACCTATGATTTTTGTAATAATGTTCATCCTCAGTTGTGGGAGAACAAGGATATGGAGTTATAATACAGACTGAAGTAGAATTTGGTGTTTTGTCATAGCTTTTGCTTTTCAATATATCAATGTTTTGTTTTATGTTGGGTATATCAATTTGTTTATGGTTGATGATTACTTTATCTATCTAAATCATGTACAAATGATATAATTTTAATCATTTCCATCCATATTTTGTTTCTTCCAAATAGATAAAAGACATAACAATTATTAGTTCAGTTTGTGAATGATAGTTTTATCTTCTTCATAAATTGAATTATTATATATAAGTTTTCTGCATAATAAGTTTTCCTTATTGCAGGAATTTATAATCAGAAGATTGTTATGATTTTCTTTTATGTCTTGTTTGTCCTATAAAATACTTCAAGGAGTAGCACAACCGATCGTTTACGAAAAGCTAAAGGACTTAACAGTGTGAGTTTCCCTCCTCCAAACAGCTCAGAAGTCATCATACACAGGGTAGACTTGGAGCGTTCTCAGGTCAATTAGATTGTTGTTTACTGTTTTCATTAAGTAGTTTAATATAGATATAATCTTAATTAGATTTATATTACATTGTTTAATTTCAGTAAATATATTAGATCGTTTAATTTCAGTAGTTTTTATTTCTTTTTCATAAAATATAAAAATAAAAAAGAGATTCTTGGCTGTCTTAAGGCAACAAACACATGAGTTTTGCAGGTTTTAATTAAATCTGTAGGGTGTTCATAGTGTACATTTGTGAATAAGAAATATTATAACTGATAATTAGATAGCCGATTTGAATCATTATAATAGTAGTTAGTTGATTGTAAATAATAGTTAGAATAATTAGATTTAGTTTTAATTCAAATTAGTAACTTGTTTTAATTAGATTAGTATATTAGTTAGTTAGTTTAGTTAGTTTTATTAGTTTTAATTATTTTAGTTTCTTTTAGATAGTTTAATTTTTTTATTAGTTTAGTTAGATTCAGATCAGTTTTCTCTTTGGTTTTCTTAGGAGACCTTAGAGCGGCCAACGGAGCCGTTAAACTCGTCAGGGTGGTCCATTCCAAATGGCTTGGGTTATTTAGACAACCCCGGACCGGTTCCACTCTCCCAGTTGACGGACGATCATTTTCGCCCGTCAACAAATGGCTCTAGAAGGAGGGCCAAACTAAATTGATGGCACGAGGTGGTCGCAAGACTCCTCCACCCCCTAATCGCTCCCCTATAGTGACTAGAAGCCGTTCATTCGATAGTATCCCCTTCCAAACAGAAACTACTTCAACCGAAGATCCGCAGATCACAGTTGAGCCAGCAACTCCTAATCCTACAGGTGGTGATATACAAGAAATTTTTAGACAATCTCTTATTAAATCACATAAATCCTTTTCTAGTCTTAGGCAACCAAATCGCCCATGGGGTCAACGTTTAGACTTCTCTGAAGTCAAAGAACAATTAGGTGATATAGACCTTACTGTGAATCCTATAGATCCAAACACAAATCCTGTTGCAGGAGGATCTGGGATACCTCCTTCACCACCTCCCTCATCTCCTTCTTCCTCTGAAGGAGATTCCTCTAACGAAGGCAATTCACCTTCTTAGCCTTCGACGCCTAATTCCCCAATGGCAAATCAGAACAACCCTGCTAGACCCTGGTTGGAACAGGATGCTGTAACTGTACCTGGAGCCCGGTACCCTTTACCTAAGCACTCGGAGAAATGGCTTTCTAAGTTCGATCCCGATTCAAAACAGATAGCTTAAGATCATATCAAAAAGTTTATGCTAGCCATCAGAATCCGTAACATTGAACATGAAGATGTTGTCTGTAGGTTGTTCCCTTACACCTTTGAGGGTAATGCATCCACTTGGTACTTTGCCCAACAGCCTCATACTATAGTGTCTTGGGAAAAGTTTGAGTCATGCTTTTTGGAAAAATTCAGAGATGGAAAACCTCCGGAAGTCTTAGTCATGGATATTTCAAACTTAAAAATGAACGCAAAAGAAAAAGTTAAAGATTTTAATCAAATATTTTTAACACTTAAAAATTGAATCCCTGCAGACTCTATGCCTGCAGAGAGTCTTTTAATAGCTTACTACACTAAATATCTACATCAAAGTATAGCTATTTGGGTGAAAAGATCTAAAAAGGCCACGTTGTTAGAAGCCTTCAAGGAGGCTACGCAAATAGAAAAAGACATTCTTAGTCTTAAGGACTCTTCTAGCAACGAAACTGAGACTGTTTCTTCTTCCAAGAAGAAGATTGAAATTCTTCCCAGACCTACACAAAACAAAACACAATCCGAAAACTCTGATTTGGAAAATTTAACCAAAGTTGTACAAAAGTTATCTAATCAAGTCATAGAATTAAAAAGGTCGACTAAGGAAGTCTCTTCGAGAAAAGGACCCTACAAACCCCCTTTTCGAAAGCCTTTTCCCTCAAACCGGCCTAATCCAAACTCTGAAGGCTTGAACCTAGAAAGTTTGCAATGTGCTCTCCAGACAATTCTAGGAGCCCAAGATGACTTGATCCCTCCTGAAATTCATCAAGATGAAGTCGAGCAGGAAACAACTCAAGAAGAAGAGTCTTCTCCAAATATCTTTGGACATTTCTTGGATAGTATCTTTCAAGCCAACTTCGAGACTGTTCACCCTTATAACACTAGGAGTAAGACAACAAGTAAACCTCCTGCCGAGAATACTACAACTTCCCCCCCAAATCCATCTAAATCAGTAGAAACTAAACAAAGTTATGGTAGTCCTAAATTAGATTATGATGTTGTTGAAGATCTTAAAAAATTAAGGGCTAACATTTCTATTTTTGAGTTGTTGAAATTTCCATTTTTGTTACAGAAGATGTTGCAAAATATTTTAGACAATGGCAAGAATGGTAATTCAAATGGTAATAAGGTTGTGCAAAGCAAAGTTCTGCAGAAGACTTCCACAAAAAATAGTCCTGATTCTCAAGATAAAGGAAGCCTTCCTGTACCTCCTATAAATAGTGTAAATAATAATGTGGATAATGTAAATAATGTAGATAAAATAGCATTAGAAACTAGGAGTAAGAAATCACAAGCTACATCTCTAAATACTCGCAAGAATGTACCTCCTTTTCTTTTAACTTTCGAAATCTTCAACAGAAATGTGCATAATTGTATGGTTGACTCAGGAGCATCGTCAAATGTGATGCCTTGGTCAGACTGCCAAAAGATTAATGCCGAAGTAGAACCATCTTCTTTGAAAATTATACAACTTGATCGAATGGATGTTAAAGTTATAGGCGAACTGAAAAATGTATTGATTAGATTATCGTCTAACCCAAAGGTTCATCAGGTTATTGATATAATTGTGGTGGATATTCCATAAATGTATGGTATGTTTTTAAGTAGGGACTGGTTGGAGTAGCTACATGGTTACTTCACAACAGACTGGTCTCACTTATGGCTTCCAGAAAATGGCAAGCCCAACAAGACCAAGGTGAATCGTGAGTGTTACCTCAAGTTCACGGTAACAGACTTGAATGACCCCAATGAACCATATACGCCTCCGGCTGATTCACCTAAAGTCCAAGGGATGGACACCTTCTTCAGAAAATTCATGGCTGAAGTTTCACCTATCAACAATTTGCAACAACAATCTGAGATCAAATCATGTACGCAACCAACAACTTCTATCCAACAGTCCTGTGAGCCCGATGAAAATCAAATTTGGTCTTTATATTTCGATGGTTCCAAGTCTAAAGAAGGAGCTGGTGCAGGATACATCATCATTGATCCGACAAGTAACAAAACATTATTATCTTGTAGATTAGAATTTGAATGTACTAACAATATTGCAGAATATGAGGCTTTATTACAAGGTCTCAGAAAAGCTTTGGACATGCACATTCAAAATCTAATTGTATTCGGCGACTCTGAGATAGTGGTCAGGCAGGTGAGAAATTCCATCCATTGTCTTTCCCTACATCTCAAGTGTTACCGGTATGAGGTATGGAGTTTAATAAACAAATTTTCTGCTTTTAATATAAATTCCATTCCTAGATTAAATAATACCGAAGCAGATTTACTAGCTAATGTTGCCTCTAAACTTCTTCCTGCAGAAGGCTTATCTCCAAATGCATTCTCCGTGGAGCTATTATTTCGACCATCTGTTCCTAATAATATCACGAACTGGAGAGTATTTGATGATGATCAACAGATCATTAGCTTTCTACACATGGAAGAAACCTTTCAAGGTGCTGTGATAGATGAACAAATACATGACGACAATTTGCGTGACTTTACGGTAATACCTAATCCGAAACCTCCTGAAGCTCTATTGGACATGGTAAATTCCATACCCAAATCTGTTGCTAGACTAGAAAAGTTTTATGATTTTGAAGATAAATTTAAAAAGATGGTCAATTGTAAAACCAACAGTTCCTCATTGTCTTATGAAAAAGTCAATTTAGGGACTAGTGAAAACCCTCAATGTATCAACTTAGGCTTGGGATGTTCTAAATAAGAAAAAACTGCTTTTGTTAAATTATTTAAAGAATTTAAGGATGTCTTTGCTTGGACTTACGAAGATCTTAAAACGTTCGATCCTAATATTATACAGCATGTCATCCCGATGAAGCCCCAAACCTTGCCTTTCCAACAGAAACTGAGGAAAATGCATCCTAAACTAGAACCGACCGTACAAAAAGAATTGAATAAACTCCTAGGTGATAAAATAATTTTTCCTATTAGACACACCCAATGGGTATCCAACCTTGTCCCAGTGCGGAAGAAAAATGGGGAGATTCGACTTTGTGTCGATTTCCGGAACCTCAACAAAGCGTCTGATAAAGATAATTATCCTGTCCCTCCCATGGAACAGATACTTCAACATGTATCTGGTTCCAAGAGGCTATCCTTGTTGGATGGTTTCTCTGGATACAACCAAGTCTTGATGTCTTCGTCAGACCAATTAAAAACTACCTTCCGTACTCCGTGGGGCACTTATGCTTATAGCAAAATGCCCTTTGGATTGATTAATGCTGGTGCTACCTTTCAGAGAGCAATGAATATTGCTTTTCGAGGCTTGATCAATCACTCTGTAGTAGTCTACTTAGATGATGTGACCATTTATTTTAAAAACAAAGACGATCATCTAGCTCACCTGCGAGCCTTTCGGCTCCGATGTCGTAAATACGGCATCTCCTTGAACCCCAAGAAGTCCATCTTTGCAGTAGAACATGGTAAATTACTAGGATTCATTGTGTCTAGTGATGGAATGATTATTGACCCTGAGAGGACCCAAGTCATCGCTAAAATTCCCCACCTACATCTAAAAAATCTATGCAGTCTTTCCTAGGCCAGATTAATTTCGTGAGAAGATTTGTCCCCAGTTTCTCCGAAATGGTCAGACCTCTCCAGAACCTAATTAAGAAAGACACCCAATATCACTAGGTACCCACAGAAAACCAAGCTTTCAACGTTATAAAGAAGGCCATAATAGAAGCTCCGTCTCTCATGAGCCCTGATTTCTCTAAAGATTTTACACTCTACACTTTTGCCTTTGATCGTTCCTATGCCGCAGTCCTAACTCAGAAGAATTCCGAGAACAACGAAGTACCCTTCGCCTTTATGAGCTCTACTTTCAAAGGTGCTAAACTTAATTACCCAGCGGTCGATCCACAAGCCTATGCTGTGTTCAAAGCAGTTAAGCATTTCCGGTCTTATCTTTTGAAGTCAAGGACGAAGGTTATTGTTCCCTACCCTGCCGTTAGGAACTTGTTAGTACAAAAAGAGTTAGGAGAGAAAAGAGCCAACTGGGTCACCTCCTTGCAGAAGTATGAATTAGAAATCACCCCAGCTCAGATCGTGAGAGGCCAAGGGCTGTGTAAGTTGGTAGTTGATTCAGAAACTGAACAGCAAGAAGATAGTGACATGTCAATCCTAGAACAACACGATCACAGTTTGATTTGTTGTACACAAAACCTAGTGATTCCTTGGTACGACGATATTAGACACTGTCTTCAACATGGATTAGCACCCCGTCACCTTGACCCAGCCAAGAGAAGAGCATTAAGACTAGAGTCTGCCTCCTTTCATCTAATTAACGGTATATTGTTTCGTAAGAATTTTGATGGCGTACTGATGCGTTGTCTTGAAAAGGATGAAGCAGAGAAAGTTTTGCTTGAGTTGCATGCAGGAGAAGCTGGTGGTAACTTCGGTGGTGATACCACTGCTCATAAGGTTTTAAGATCCGGTTACTACTGGCCAACGCTTTTTAGAGACGCCCATGCCTTGTGCCGAAAATGCATCATTTGTCAGAAAGCGTCAGGGCGATTGCAAAAACCAGCCTTTCCCTTGCAACCTCTTATAGTCGATTCTCCTTTCCAGCAATGGGGCCTTGATACCATTGGTCCTATTAACCCTCCATCCTCACAACAACACAAGTATATTGTGACAGCCACTGATTACTTTACTCGATGGTCTGAAGCTGCCGCGCTAAGAACTGTTAACACAAGTCAGGTGATTGCCTTTCTAAATTCGAATATCATCACCCGTTTTGGCATACCTGATTGGCTAGTCTTTGATAACGCTTCATACTTTTCCTCTCTTGAGATGAGTGAGTTCGCCTTAGAGAAGGGAATAAAGCTGAAGTATTCCTCTATTTATTACCCCCAGGGCAACGACTTAGCAGAGTCAACAAACAAGAACTTGATCAAGATTATCAAGAGAACCATGGCTGAAAATCACAAGAACTGGCACAACGCAATGCTTAATGCACTGTGGGCTGATAGAGTAACACCCAAAGCTGCTATAGGTAATTCCCCCTTTTTCCTCGTTTATGGTAGAGAAGCCATTTTGCCTCCTCATGTTCTTCTTCCCTCGCTCTAATTGTCACAAAATGTCCAAGAAGAAGAATGTCCCCCTTTAGAAAGCCGTATTAACGCTTTGATGAAGTTAGAAGAAGTAAGAACCCAAGCCAAGCGTAAACTAGATCAACATCAACAATTGATTAAAAGCTGGTTCAATTCTAATTCTGCTTCTGATAGAAATTTTGAAGTAGGCGATCTCGTCTTGAAGTGGGACAAACCACACGAAGGGAAAGGTGAACACACCAAGTTTCAAAATTTGTGGCTTGGGCCATTTTTGATTGCTGAAAAGTTGGGTCCTAGTTCCTTTCGTTTGCAGAATCTTGAAGGACATCTTGACACCTATCCGATGAATGGCCAGGCCCTGAAAAGATACTTTGCCTAGTTTTTATCCTTGTATATTATGTAAATATTTCCTTTTGTTTTCATTTTTTTCCTTTGTTTTCATTTTTTATTTTGATTTGATTGATCAGTTTGGTGTGTTTTTGTGAAACATATGCATGCCTGTGCACTGAGCCATTCAGACAAAGACCATGGGAAAATTTCTTCGCTGAAATAACTTCTGAAAGGTTGTACGAACATCAATGACATATTTCTAAAAAAATGAAAATGATGTTGGAAAATTTTGTTTGAAAGAAGTTTACTAATTTAAATCTCTAAGTGAAGTTTGTCATGATCATCTTTATCTTTTTACGCTATCCCTTTTCTGTAAAGGAATGACTCAAAAAAGGGTGTCTCCCTGTCAAAGTAAGTTGTTTTAGAAATAAAACATTTTTGGAGCTGAATGAAGGACAGTATTAAAAAAAATTTTGATGAGGTCTAAAAAAAAAAAAATATGAGAAAATATCAAGATTTTTCAGCATCACCCCGCTCAACTATCTATAAAAGAAAAACAAAATAAAGATATAAATAAGAGTTGTGGGAAGTGTTTGTAAACCCGCCGGGATACTGAACAGGTCCGCTGGAAGCGGGTAAATGCAAGCATGGTGCCAAGACAACTTCGTCGGGGTACTGAACAGGCCCACTAGCAGCGAAGCAATGTCGGGTAAATGAAAATCTGTAAAATTATAAGAAACCTCTTTGAAAAAGTCCTTTATTCTAATCTAGAACTTCTTGACAGGATACAAACATCCAAGTAGGTTAAATGGCAACCCTGTCGAGGCTATGAACGCCTGCTGGCAGCAGTTTCCATGCCAACAGTATTGAAGATTTTATCATAAAAATCATGACTTGCTGATCTTAAAGACTGTTTTTGGTTTGCATCTTTTGAAACATCGCTGAAAAAGATAGTAGATGATGATGTTGGTACGATTTTCTCGTTGTTGTTTTAAGTCGAATTTTTCTTTGCTGTCTTGATCTGAATTCATTTCTTTTGACAGAGATAACTGCTTCTCCCAGTGTGTCGCCATTGTTGGCAGCCAATTCAATTTTTTTCAATTGCCCTAAAAGGATGCCTACACCTAATTGTCTCCTAAACGACAAGTCATCGTTGCATATTGCAGCTAGACATTTGTTTCATTTTTTGCGACAATTCCAATTTGGTTTAGATTCAGTTTTCACAACTGAAAGTGTGAAAACCCATCCATCGTTGTTTGGACTGTCGTAGTCTTTTATTAATTTTCTGAAGGGCACTTTACCATTGGTTTATCACATGACTGCAAAGGTTCTTTCAAACTATGTCCCTTGGCCTACTCTTACTTTGATTGCGCATTTGGATTTACTTGATTAATAAGCCATTGAGCATGCAAATTTATTGGTTACATTTGATTCTATTAGGGTCTTGATTGATGTTGGTTTTATGTGATATGATCCTTATTGTTTTGAGCTCTTGACTTATCGATCTTATAAAACCATTTGTCATAATTTTTTATAAAACATTGATTATATATTATGCTATGAGCGCATGATCAATATATGAGTTTCGATTTCAAGTTGAAAGGCAAAGGTTTGAAGTTATGAAATCACGATCGGGTAAACTTTTGGTTTGATAGTCTGAATTTATGCAATGGAACGATTGGATAAACATTGGTTAAACGTTTGTTTTTGATTTCATGGTTTATACAATGGTGCGTTGGTTAACGTTGGGTTTTGATTTAATGGTTTTAAGTTGTGCAATGGCGCATCGATATAATATATGGTATGGCGAGTTGATACATTGTCCACCGCCTAAATTATTCAGTTGGCCGATTCATATGGTTTAAACGACATTATGTGGATGGAACAACACTGTACTGTGCCATTATTATCCTGTATGGCGGTGGTAATCCCACCACCTTCACACGCATACAATTAATCCTTTCCTCTTTGAGCACTGCAGCTGTTAGCTGTAACCATTTTCGACCCTGTGTATTGTTTTGTTCGATTCAAACCCTACTATGCACAGAAGCCATGGCTCCTGTCGTAAGGGCCAAGCCCAACGGTTGCCAAGCATTGCTGATGTTCGATGGTGCTTATAGCGACCTGGAGAAATTCGGATGGCTCCCGTTCATAAGGAAATTCGATGGTTATAACCCTAGTGTGGCTCGGCAATTTGCGTTATCATTCGATGGCTGCCGAGCCAAAGTTGGGGATGTGCAGTTAGAGATTAATGAGAAATATCTTAGCTCGGAAACCAGTCTGCCTGCTACTGGACAGAAGTGGTCCAAAAGTTGCAAGGTGGAAGATCTCCCATGGACATTGCTCTTCCAATCCCGAATGGTGAACTCCTGCGACAAAGGTTTGCCTGCAAAAATGTTAAAACCACGCTGGCATGAACTGCTAATGATAATCAAGCAATTCATTACTTGTAAGGGTAGGTACGGGTTTGTTTTCTTGTTTCACCTTCGTCTATTGATGGTTTTTATAGGATACGAGCTTAGTATGCCTCACTACCTGCATAGAAGTCTGTTTAAGATGGCTAAAAGGTACAAATGTAACCAGGCCAATACCAGCCTCTTCCATTTCGAGTTGATTAAAATGATTGTGGTTTATGAGTTGGGGTTACATCGTGACTGTTGGGGTGATTTTCTCAGTCATAATAGCTTTGAAGAATCAAACCCACCACAGGTTGATAAACCTATGGTGACCGAAAGCAAGCCTATCCCTGTGCCTTACAGCGTTTTTCTACCCAAACCTCTACCCGACTCACCTACGAACTTGCCCATGTCTATGAACAAATAGATCGAAATTGCTAAACCCGCAGCCAAAAAGCCTAAAGCTAAAACTGGTGCTAATTATAAAGGCAAGAAAAATGCTCGGTTAATCTCTCGCATGGCAAGAAATAAACCTAGAACCCCTGCCAACCCTGAGCCTATCGTGGTCAGTGAAGATTCTGATTCAGAGATTGAACGTTTTCTTGCAAACGAGTATCCTTACTCAGAAGGCTTGTGTGACAAACCTTCATATGACTTTGTCAAGAATTTACCACCTTGTCTGCAGGATGATTTTAATTTTCCTGGCATTGAACTACCTCGTGGAACCCTCGGTGACTCGTCGAAACCCTCGTCTGCCCAACCAGCTGTTTCATCATGCGATCAGTGTGGTTTATGGTTGGAGAGATACTACTTAGATGTGCCGATGTTGCAATCCAGAATCCATGCCCTGGAAGATCAAGTGGCAAAAATCACCGGTCATGATGCGAAGGTGAAACCCACTAACAAGAAGCAACGAACAACTGGTTCAATTCTCTTTAAAAATGTCGAGTCGACTACAACAATTGTCAATTCGAAATTGGCATAGCCTCAGCAACCTCGCTGGTATAACTTTCACCCATTTATATGGCACATTCATAAACTCTGTGTACATCATTAACCTGCTCTGTTACATAAACATGAATTGCTGTATATAATTTGTTTTGGTAAATCAAATTTTGTTATTGGATTTGGTGTTGATTCTATTAATCATAATATGGATTTGATTGTTTTAAATCAGTTGTGATTGAGTGTTCTGTTGCATCTATTATAGACAAGCCGTTTTTCATTTCAAATTTTGAAACACGATCTATGATGCGATCTGAATTGGTTATGATGCACATATACGATGGTTGTCTGTTACAATTTTATATGACTTTGACCAGCCCAGATACGATTTGGATTATGTTTAAAAAAGGTTTGGTTTTATATTTACCCAAATCGTGAAGTGATACAAATTGTAACTATCATACAACTTCCAGCCAGTCAATTCGTTGTGATCAGTCGACCCTGTTCTCTTTTGAATTGGAATGAAAATGTATTTTCAGTTACGAATGGATTTGTAAAACAGAAATGATCATACTCAGGATGATGAATTTGTCTATAATTGACTCAGACCGGATTTTATTTGATTGCCGCCCAGCTTATGGTTATCATTGTTGTTGTTCGATCTTGACTATGTTACACCCAACAAGTGAAATCTATGGTGGTTTTTGGTCAATACTGTTACGCATGTTTCGTTTTGAGTATATCGTAACAGCCTTCCCATATTTGATTACAACAAAATGAATCTTATGCATAATCTCTACAGCCTGCCTATCTTTACTATGGATTGAAACGACATGAAATCTATGTATATTGCTACAGCTGTAACATATATGTTGTGTTCAATGATATCAATTATAGTTATGTTGTAGGATATCATATCTTGTATACGATTCTGTTCGATTATGGTTGTGTTGATTACGATTACATCGTATCTCATATGATTTGATTCACTGCTTAATTTCGTTTGATACGAAACAGGCCTGTCAAAGTTTGACCATGTTTTATGGTAACTGAAAACAGAGCATTCTTTACTCTGTTTCGATTGCATTCATTTTGATATGGTTTAATGTGAATGATAATTTCATTTGAATTATTAGTAATTTGTTTTTGATGATTATTAAAGATTATTGGATTTGATTTGATTTGTTTATTATTTGATCCTTTTTGCTATTCTTGACTAGCTACAGAATCAGATGATTCTATAGCTAAGTCCGTGGAGTCAATTTTTTATTGTTTTCTTAATGAAATGTCTTTCTAATTTGATCTTTGTGTTCTATTGCAGGTAAATTCGAATTGGCAATAGATATGATGAGCAGTTAGGGGATGTTTTACAGATTCTACTTGCATTTTATTTCCTTAATTTAGGTGATTTTGGGATATCTCCCAGATTGTGTAAAACTATTTGATATTATCCACAAGGAGGTTTTACCTTGTGAAGAGACCTATATATACCTATGATTTTTGTAATAATGTTCATCCTCAGTTGTGGGAGAACAAGGATATGGAGTTATAATATAGACTGAAGTAGAATTTGGTTTTTTGTCATAGCTTTTGCTTTTCAATATAGCAATGTTTTGTTTTATGTTGGGTATATCAATTTGTTCATGGTTTATGATTACTTTAGCTATCTAAATCATGTACAAATGATATAATTTTAATCATTGCCATCCATATTTTGTTTCTTCCAAATAGATAAAAGACATAAGAATTGTTAGTTCAGTTTGTGAATGATAGTTTTATCTTCTTTATAAATTGAATTATTATATATAAGTTTTCTGCATAATAGGTTTTCCTTATTGCGGGAATTTATAATCAGAAGATTGTTATGATTTTCTTTTATGTCTTGTTTGTCCTATAAAATACTTCAAGGAGCAGCACAGCCGATCGTTTACGAAAAGCTAAAGGATTTAACGGTGTGAGTTTCCCTCCTCCAAACAGCTCAGAAGTCATCATACACAGGGCAGACTTGGAGCGTTCTCAGGTCAATTAGATTGTTGTTTACTGTTTTCATTAAGTAGTTTAATATAGATATAATCTTAATTAGATTTATATTACATTGTTTAATTTCAGTAAATATATTAGATCGTTTAATTTCAGTAGTTTTTATTTCTTTTTCATAAAATATAAAAATAAAAAAGAGATTCTTGGCTGTCTTAAGACAACAAACACATGAGTTTTGCAGGTTTTAATTAAATCTGTAGGGTGTTCATAGTGTACATTTGTGAATAAGAAATATTATAACTGATAATTAGATAGCTGATTTGAATCATTATAATAGTAGTTAGTCGATTGTAAATAATAGTTAGAATAATTAGATTTAGTTTTAATTCAAATTAGTAACTTGTTTTAATTAGATTAGTATATTAGTTAGTTAGTTTAGTTAGTTTTATTAGTTTTAATTATTTTAGTTTCTTTTAGATAGTTTAATTTGTTTATTAGTTTAGTTAGATTCAGATCAGTTTTCTCTTTAGTTTTCTTAGGAGACCTTAGAGCGGCCAACGGAGCCGTTAAACTCATCAGGGTGGTCCATTCCAAACGGCTTGGGTTATTTAGACAACCCCGGACTGGTTCCACTCTCCCAGTTGACGAACAGTCATTTTCGCCTGTCAACAATACTGGGGCAGGGTGGGGTATGGAACCATATAATGTGGAGACCCTACGCTCTCATTATTTTTTTAAGTGATTATCAATTTATTTCAGGATTACTGTCTCTGGGCTTAGCACCCTCTTCTTCTTTTTTTTTGCTTTTTAAAATAATTGTACCATGTGCAAGGTTATTTTTGTTTATTTTAAATTTAAATAGATCCAACATATTGGTGGTTTAGAATATTGACCATGATTTTGTTCCCTAGTAGTATGCAAGGTGTAATTACCCCCCTATGTTTACTAGAGTTAGGGGATGGTTTTGATGTTATATATGGGTCAAGAAAGAAAAGTTTCCCTATATACTTTTCTTTTTAACCAGGGGTATAACCCAAGACTATATCCAACAACCTACAAGCCAGGTATGCCTATAACTTGTGACTTATCAAGTGCTGAGGTGTCCCACCTAGGGGCATATACCCTTCTAGCCTTATCACAGTGGGCCTAAATATATATAATCTATCCCCCTCTGATTTAGAAAAGCTTCCCTATATTTCCAATACAATAAGATTCTCTAATAATGCATTTCAATATATCCATAAAAGAGGTCCAAGTTAATTTCAATATGTTTATCTAGGTCAAGGAAAAATAAATAAACCCCGGAAACAATATTCACTGGTTTCTAAAAGTTACAATATTTCCTACCAACATAAATAAAAGACACAAACCAGTCTTCAAGAGTTCAACAATTGGATGGTTTTTATACCCATTTCCCTAAGTTTTGAGGGAGCATGGGAAACATAGAAAAATGGAACAAGATATTCCATAAACATAAGAAACACTAATATTAGGTAGGATTGTTTCAGTGGGAGTGTTTCTTAGCTTGTGAAATCTTTGTCTAAGAGCACAAGAAAAATTGAGGTTTTCCATCTACTTTTTTTTTTCACTAGGATTGATTATCAGTCAAAGTTCATTCATTTGGAAGTTGTGAGAGGAAATTTTAAGCATGAGAATATGAGGATCATGGATTAAAAAATTTAACAAACACAGACACTAATTTGATCCATATTTCATTGTCACTCGGTACACCTTTTCAAATATGTAGTCCCAAGAATCAGAGTGTGTCATCTAAAGGCCAGTTGTGAGAATACACCAGATAAGATACAAGTTCAAAGCCTAACAAGTTCTTGAAATGAATGATGCTCTTGATCCACATTGAATATAATGTGGCAGGAAGAAATTGAAGCTGCACTAAATTACATTTGATAGAATAAGAAACTAGTCAAATTTAGATCATTAGCACCACAATCAGAAGACATTTTGCAATCAATTCTTTCATTATTTTGTGTGTAGATGAGGAGAACATAAAAATATCAAATGCTAACAAGGTGATATGGGACTAGGATTTCCACCCATACCTAGTGGTGATATTCACTACCCCCCTCCTAACTCTAGAAACATGAGGTTTTACATGTCTATTTTAGAAATCATTTAGAAGAGTTCCAAATCTAAAATTTCCTTCTTAAGAAATTTCCTTGTCATACACAAAACATTTCCAATTAAATGAAAGAAATTTAGACATTATAATGGTAGAAAATCAAATCAGATATAATAATTATTAACTTAGACCCACTCAAGTTTGATGAAGATTGAATTCTTTGTAAACTCTGGCAACCATTTGTTGAAAACATTCCTTTCAACTTTTTAAGGATTTTCTAAGACATACTAAGTTGGAATTGGATCCTTTTCTTTGCTTGGACCTCTGTTAATGCTATTATGAAACAACTCTGAGTCCATAACTCCTAGTGTTGGTATGATATCCTTGCTGAGATGAATGCCTCTACTACTTTTTAAAGAAATAGTCACTTGTCTTGTTGTTGTACTATATTTTCATTTATTTTGAGTATTGTAACTTATTCAACGTTATGCCTTTATTTCTAAATGCCCATTTTCTGATCAAAATTTGTTGTTTTATTTCTCTTCATCTCCTTGGAAGCATACAGAATGGTGAATAAGTGTACATTATCCATTGAAGTGTCGTATTATCCGAACCATGGTCAAGAAATTATTACATATGTCCTTGACAATAAGGAACTAAATTGTGTCCTGCAAAGTAAGAGAGAAGTTTATGGAAGGACTAGAAATAATGAAGCATACTCTATTGCACTTGTTGAAGGGTTGAAAATAGCCAAAACAATATGGTGCCAATGATATTGCGGTATTCACCAAATCAAAATTGATATGTAACCAAATGAAATAAATTTATCAAGTTCAAAAAGGAATCTAAAACCTCTTCATAGAGAAGCAAGAATCATTGTTTCTCAATTCTAGTATTTTACCATAAATTACCATGTGGATACTAAGAGGATGTCCAATGATCTAGTATATGGAACAATGTCAAATATAGGTGGGGGTTTCGAGAATGAATTGGTATTGACATCTAATCCAACAAAAATCATTCATGGACATCTATATAGATCCCCAATGTGTGAATTATTTCTTGTTATGATTGTTGTTGTGTCTTTCATGGAATGCTTGGTTCACTAAAGAAGAACCCATAACTCTACTACAGTTTCCACAACCTGTAATAACTGGGGTGTCTTGTATGGGTGACACGTTAAACAAGGCTTTGTATAATTCCAATCTTTTGTAGTTTCAATTGAAAAAGATATGCCTTTTGAATGTCTAGTTACTTATAGGCTTTGTTGATAGTTTCCAATTAACATCAATCCAAAATTCACTTCTCTCAACTTTTGTTTCTTGTGTTTGAAGACAATACATTATTACCACATATCCAATTTTTCATTAATTTTTTTCCAAATCTTTTAGCCATATGAATCACATTTTTAGGAAAACTATGTTAAGTAGTGCATTATGTAGCTAAAATTTATGATACTATTACAATCATAATATGATCTTGGCAATGTAGATATTGCATCAATACTATTATTTTGCATAAGAAAATTAAACAATCCAATATAAAATGGTATAATTAGCATTGGAAGATAAAAGGTTATTGAAGTTGTCAAAACATGAATTGTCCAGTGCAACATCCAACAATGCAAATTAGCTTTACCCTTTGAACATGTGCTAGTTCTGATATATTTATCTTGCAGTTATGACCAACTCTAAAATGATCGAGGCCAAAAGATAAATGAAGTGCATAACACCTTCAAATATTCCTTAGATGAGTATTTGATGAACTTGAGCCCCAATAAAATGTACCATTGCAAAAATAGATAATATTAATTCCCATGTGAAAAAATATGCTACAACATTGATTCTTTGATATGACTATATTCCCAAAGAAAGAGCGACCTTACAATATGGTTGTGCACCTTCTACATCAATCATGCCAAACTATAATTGCAAACACTTTATTAGCCAACTACAATACAACTATAGTGAACAAGAAGATCTCTCCAAACTCTTTGATTTAAGAAAATAAATTAGCACCATGTAGCAGCTTCATGTTTTAATATGTACCAAGAATACCCTCTCTCAACAAACAAGCAACAAAGGCTTCAATTATCCTAGAGGAGGGGCTTCCCTATAACAACCTTTTCAAATGCTCCTAAAACATGACGCACAAAATAAGGAACCAATTATTTCATAAATTTTGACTTTTAATGTGTTATCTATGTGAATGTTTATGTAATGGGTTCATGCTGTGATTGATTACAATTGTGATTACAAAACAATAAATAACTCATCATAGGAACTTGTATTTGCATACAAGCAATTTACTCAGAGAGCATTTATGCCTTGGAGCCCCATCATAGAAATATGTAAGCATCGTTTTTTGGGATTTCCCTTTAGGTTTCGTTTTCTCATAATTGCTACAAACTCATCATAGTTTATCCTGAATATATAATTAATCAATAAATTAGTTATAGGCTAAGAGGTGTATAGTTAGATATGGAACATTACAAATATCTACTTACATGGTTTGTGTCCACCTCAACAATTATGTCCTTAATTGTTTTGTCGTCACCTATTCCATACTTTTTCAAAGCTTGTTCAAACTCATCCACTATGATATACGTGTAAATTAGTACAAAATGAATGTCCTCCAAAAGGATTTACATATGCTCCATTCGAACAAAATTTAAACATTAAGATATATCTAATGTGAAATTTATCAGAGCTTATCCACTACTATTGTTGTCAAAGTATTGAAAGGCCCTATATATGATCTTGTCTCTCCACTCAGTTCATATAAATGGTTTCTATGATAAACTCAATGTAATCAATTGACCCATTCCCATCTACATCATCCTCAAACAGGGACAGAATAACACATAGATAAAAAACTAATAGTGACACACTAGGTCAATTACCCATAGGTGTAGAGTTATAAGTAAACTATATTGCAGCTTCAAACTTGAGTTCCTATTATATCCTTTATACAGGTCCAAAATCTCTACTTGAAAAAAGAATGGAATGCTTTGTTCTCGCACCAATCCCTATCGTGCTTATCTACAACACTCAAACTCAAGCGCTTATCTTGTCATGAACAACTGTTAGAACCCTCTACTTATACTCCAAGCACTTCTCTCGTCTGTTCTAAGCTCCTTCGTTTCCACACGACCAGTGGATGTGATCAAGTGCTTATTCTCTTAAGAACTTAACCCTTAGTGCTAACTTCCAAATCTCGTGTTTATGTGACCAATGGTTATAACCAATAGATAAGCTTCACGGGTGTATGCATTCAATCTGGATCATTGATCCTAAATTTGATCAATGATGAATAACCATGTTCCACATTTTTAAAGATCTGATGGGTGATGTAATGTCAACCATCAATCTAGATCATGGGTCCAGTTTGGATCGTTGATATCACCTTTTATTATATTCCAAACTGAATACATGTCCACCACAAAACTATGAATTCTCCAAAACCTCCTCTCTATGTGTCATATCTAGAGTGGGGCTCTAACATCAGCCTCACATATATTGACATCATGACGTCGAGACTCTTTAGCACTTCCAAACTTCCAGAACTCCTGATGGTTGAGAGATGTTATCATGAGAGTTTTTTATCTTCTCTTCTAATGGGAAGTTGGATTTATTCCTCCTCGATAATGGATCAATGTTGATCCTATCATGATCAATGGTCATGATGGTATTTCCATGTGTCATATCCAGTGTGTATGCCTTTTACGTCAGCATGAAATCTGTCATCATTGAGACCTTATAACTTTTCATCCTTCTCAACAACCCAAAATACTTGAAGGTCACGGTCCACCGTAATGACAACCGTTGATTTTTTGGCTTATCCTAGATCTAATATAAGTCATTGATATCTTCTAGACATGGATTGGTCCCTCTCTCCCTTAAATTCCTTGGGGCTTATAACTCCTGATACTAATTTCATTTGTCGATCTAAATTTAGATTTGATGGTTAGATTTTTTCCCGTCATCGGACTGTCGAGATTTTTGCATCCTTGAGCTCCTTATAACTATCAATTCATTTGGTACGCTCTAACGACGAGAATCATCAATCTCGCATAGGGCTGATCCAATTTAATATTGGTAATCCATACTATAGCTTCTGTTGCGCACCAAATCGGTAACGCTTGGTTCTTGCCTACATACAAACCTCCAACAAACACTTTATGAGAGTCCAATATGGACTTTGATATCCTATGGAGGAAACACAAATAAAAAGGATTACACAATCTCCACATCGACACAAATAATTAATAACCACATGAATTATTTTAATGAATATTTGTACATAATTTACATAAGGCCTCCTTGCCCTTCTGACATGGTTTACGTTTAGTTGGAGACACTCGGCCTCTTACACACTCAATTTATCTTTCTCACTCTATTTCCACATGCACGCTTCCCTTTCAATGCCCAAAGGATTAAAAAATATACAACACAAGGTTGGAATCTAAATTTGTTTCATATCCTACTTAGACTCCACAATATTTACAAGGATCTCTCAGATCCAAAATATCTTCCATAGATCACTCTAGGATATCTTCTAGACCTCACAACTTTTGACATCTACAATCATAGGAAGTTTCACTTACATTTAATCAAAATCAATTAAACAAATCCTATCTTATGTATTGAACCTTCTAGAATTTCAATAAAACATAGGAAATTACAATAATAACAAGTTAGGGAACCAAATCCCTTGGTAAATTTATAGACACCCTAGGTCTAATCAATAAGGTTGATTTTGGAGGAAAAAATGCTCCTGTATTAGACTCCCAAGGTTAAAAAAATTCATGATCTCTTGATCATGTGTCTTCAATTGAACTCCTCCTTGGATCCTCTATTGATGTTGTCCATATTCTCTGTTGTATATGTCCTCCATTGATATCCTCCATCTTCCAGGGTCCCAAGTTTTGTTCTGCTGCTACTCATACTGTTAACTACCATGCTACCTCATCTCTACTTGAGATTTTCCAGGATCCCATATTTGACTTTGCTACTTACCAGTTACCTTGCTGACATAATCTCTCTCAACGAACTGTAGTTTGTGGTTGACTGCACTTCTCATTTCACGGTATCCCCATCTGGACTTATTCATCATAAAATTCCACAGTTCGTCTATCTCAATGTCCAACGATTCCTTTTGTTGGTCCATGGTATTGCTGCAAACTTGTGGCTGCAGTTATGTAGACATAATATGTGTGTCTCTTATTGTCATTTCTTCATCCGTTTCCTACATCCGTCTTGTTGCAACAATAAGATCCTTGTTTTCTTCCTTGATGTCCTTAGGTCCATGGTAATAATCATTGAATTCTGCAACTACAACTTGCAGTTTCTTCTTATTCTCGTTTCCATTTCCTTTAGACAACCCCACATCCTTTGGTCTCCTAGAGTTCACATACTCAGAAAAACAATTAGTTTGAAAAACTGATAATTCTTCTTCCCTTAATACTTCAAATCCTTCCTTTATATTAGGTATCATTGAAGAATATATTCCTACAACAAAAATGTAGTCTTGATTAGTCCTTGGATTGAACAACCACGCTTCCAGGAGACTTATTTAATCTATAATCTATCAACCACTCTTCCACTCTTGATTATAATCTATCAACATTATATCTGAATGCTTCTTTTAAATTCCTTCATTTTCTTTGAGGCTATCTTCATATCCTACATACACAAACCAATGAATAATTTCAAATCCATGACTCTTGGGTCTCATCTACATCATATCCTTGTGTTGGTCTGAGCACTTCATAAGACTGTCATCATCTGCTTCCTCATTTACAAGTTTTGTATAGTCTTCTCCATGACTATTTTTATGAGACAACAATATGTCATCATTCTTCATAAAAAAATTATGATTCTATTCTATGCCTTTAGAAAGCACATCTCTCCTTTCAACAATTTTTATGAGAGTTACAAATGATTTTCCAACGTCATCCTTTGAAAAACCTGTAAACACACACAAATCATTAGTTTTAAAAACATAAGATTCCATTGTTTCATTTGATGCCTCTGACATCATCCTCACATGATGTTATGAACTTTCTTGTGAGTTCATGAGACTCTCAATAGGTATATCTTCAACATATCCATCATCCTCTCTAAGGAATGATCCTTCCTTTGGTTCACAGAAGTGAACTCCTTCTTTCGTCATTGTCCTTTGTCTTAACTTGACTACTCTGAGTTGCTCTTCCTTCAATGAATCATTCAACCCATGCACAAATTTATTCATAGATAAATGCACAATAGGCCACTTGGCCTTCTTCTTCACATTACAACCCCATATTTGGTCTTCATTTCTTTGATGTAGCAACTTCAAAATTTTACGGAGTCTTTCCTTTACCTTATTGGACAGTTGGTTGTCATTGATGTCAAACCTTGGAGATTGATTTCAACCCTTGGAGAAGTTTGGAATCCCTAGAGATATGATTGATATTTATGGTGAGTTAGTTGTTATTGATGGGGTGGTTGATGTCAACAGATGTGTTGGGTGCATTTGATGAATTCTACATGAATCCTTGTAGGTATGGATATGGTACCCAAAGCTGGTTTAGGAATATGGACATGAAGAAAAATGTATATGCAGGTAAGACACTCATGGATGGATAGTCCTTGTCATGTCATTTCCGGTGATAGGTGGTACACCACATGGTTCCTCATGGTTGAGGAGTTATGAGGTCACAAAGTTGGAAGCCCCAAAGATGGGTTAATAAGCCCCTATGGAAGCCCCAAATATGGTTTAATAATCCCCTAATTGGTTACAAGTCATTAATTAAAGGACAAAGTGTTTGTAAACAAGAAGTTACAAGTCATCCCTAAAGTTAAGTAAAGAAGTCACTTCGAAAAGTATAAATACACATAAAGAGCCTCTCATTTGAATACACATGTTAATTGAAAATATGTCTAAGTAAGTGAATGATTATTATCTTGGGTAAACAAGGACATCTGAGGAAATTTTTCTAAGGAAGTTGAAGTAAATAAGGGCGAAATTCCAAGGGAGGATGAAGTCTTGTGATGATGTGTTCTAAGGTATGTTATTTTAAGGTCATCTTACCATTTTCACTATAATTGTTTTTATAGAATGCTTAAGATAATGAAACTTGGAGGAGGTTGATAAGACAAGTCAAGTTACCTGTGGTAAAAATTTCAGCTTCTAGGTCGTTGCATTTTCCGATATACACTATGTGGAAAATATGGTTTTTGGCTAGTCCTGAAGCTAGTCTCAAACATGTGTTTGAGGTAAAACAGTCATAACGTATTCATAAAGGATACAAATTCATTTAGACCAAACGAATTGGGTACAGTACAATATTTAGTATGTTTTATATGATTTTCATAGATATATATCAAACATTTCGTGTGTGGCATGCTTTACAAGTTCTCTCTCTAGAATAAGTTAGAATTCAACAAGGTCTGCCATTTTTACTATAACTCCTTTTATGGGATATTACAAGAAATGAAACTTGGAGGAATTGTAGATAAGATATTGAATAATATTGGATATAATTTTCAGACCTTCATTCATTATAGCTACAGAGTTATGCTTGTTGAAAGTTAGGGTTTGTGACTAATCCAAAAAATAGTCCCTGAGACTAAGTTAAAGTTTGATGAAGATGGTATTATCTTGTTGCTGAAGTTGAGGAAGGTTTGTGGTCATGTAATCACATACACCAAGTTTCTTATAGAGCTATAGGTATGTTTATATGCATTTTTTAGGGTCACATGTTGATTATGTTATGGTGCATGCTTGAGGCAAGTCTTTGTTATATTGTTGAGGCATTGGCACATGCTTGAGGCACATATTAGGTGCATGGTTGAGACATATAATTGGTATATGATCTTGGTTATTTGGTACTTTGTTGAGGCACTTCATTGATAATACATTATGGTACATGGTGTATGACATCATTGGGACATATCATGAGTGATATGGTATATGGTTGAGGCACATGGCATGAGGAGTATCTTGGATATTGGGCACATTGTTTGAGATAAATTTTTGGTATATGTATGAGGCATTCCTTGGTGACATTGATGTGTGGTGAGATACATATTTTATGCATAATAGGGTGTTGTCTCATGGTATGGCACATGTTTTGGTTGATGCATGATTTGGTACAATTTTGGTACATGGTATGGTACAAGTTTTGGTGCATGGTTGATGCACAGTTTGGCATAGGTGTTGCGCCTCTTCCATCACCTTAGTGAGAAAAATAGAGGTGATTGAAAGCTCAGTTGGGTCTGCTGAGTAGGACAACTGCAAGGAAAAGAGTTAGGGAAAGAAATAGAAAACAACAACTAAGAATTAAACTAAGAAATGCAATAACAACTAAATTCATGAGCATAGGGACATAGAGACAAAAAGAGCAATGAGACCCATGTCACCAATGATAAGGCTAATATTAGTGAAAGAATACACCGAGAAGAAAGGGGACTATGCATCCCTTCTTCCTCCAAGGGAGGGCTCTTGGACCCCCACAAGCAATCTCTTCTTACAACAAATAAAAATGGAAAATGATGAAATAACTCTTTGCTAATCCACTCAAGGGGTGAGATGGATTGCCCAATGCAATGGTGCAAATATACTCTTGGCAAGGATGGAATCCTCAAGAGAATAATGGGAGCATAACTTTTCTTTGAATTCTTTGAAAAATGAAGTGTATCCATGGCCTTTTTATAGCATTCCTTTGAGCTATTGTTCAACTAGTTTGTAGTGTGAAAAGAGGCTAATTAGGGCATTTCTAGGTCTTTGACCAGCCATCCAATCGAATCCAATCTAGATTTGAGTGTCAAATCGGCTTGGGAGATGAGCCATAAGTGGGTGGGAGGCCGACCACTCTCATAAATGCATCGTTTCTCATGTGTGTGGCTTTTTGCGATAATAGTCACGCATAGTGCGCATGTGCATGATTTCTGCGTTCCTGTTCTACACATGTGCGTGCGCGCCCAATGTCTTCATAGCGCCCTTTAATTTTTTCACTACTTTGTCTAGTTTTTGACCATTTATGAATTATTTGGTGTTAATTTAGGTCTATGGATGACTTCATCATTGTTTGATTATGTTGAGTGCTTTTAACCATGTGCGGACGAAATTTCAATGATAACAGATGTCCCCTGATGGATGAGGTTAGGAGCATACGTATAGCTGAAATCCATCAATGTTTCTTCTACTGAGAGTGTTGTTGTAAGAGAGAGAAATAGTGGGATCATCTAGAGCGATCCGTTGGAGGGAAAAAGGAACCGGTAGAACCCAACCTTCCATGAGGTGTGTGAAAAATAAAACTATGTACAAATGAGGCGGGCATAGTAACTCAAAAAAGAGGAATGAAATGTTGGTGTAGACAACTGCAGCGCCCTCGGGGGCGGTCGTGATAAAGGCGTAAGACAATTTTGTGGATGAACATACTCTGAATAGTAGGCAGTGATCATGGTAATAAGTATCACCGATTATGTGGGTATTGATAGCCTAGCCAAGTTCAGAGGTCTTCGACAAATGAAAGAACTAACTGCAATAGTCGCAAAGTAAGACCCACCGTAACATGAAAAAGTGTTGACGTCGAATGTTATGGAGATCAACGACAACAGGGAGAAATTGTGTTTCTCCCTGTGCCATCCGAGATCTCTCATTGGGTGAGAATCAAGATACTGTCGCCCTTCTGGAAAACTGTGCTGATGTCAACAAAAAGGGGGATGCGACTCCCAGAAGCAAATGGCTTCGTGAAATCTACTAGGTGAGGTTAGGAAGTGGAGGAGGTACATGGACGAAGTCAAGATGTAGGAAGACTCAAGACTACCCTTGGTTGGAGTATATGTTAGATAAAAAGTGGTTGCAACCGTTCAACGAGGTCAAGTGTCAGGTGGACGACAAGATAGGGGATAAATTGTGCCAGAGGCGAGACAAGGTGAACAAACTCAGAGGGCAGAGGTAAGTGGCCTGTGGGGTACTCTGAAGATATGGACAATTTCGGCAAGAGTGGATGATAAGTGGTTCCCCAACCAAGGGTGACATGGGTTGCGTTTGGCCAAAAAGGGAAGAAGGTCGTCAAAGGTGACGACAAAAAGGTAATGTAATGACTAGAAACAAAGGCGTTTGTACAAAAAATAAAGAATAATTGGGGAGAAGTGTAAAAATACAGAAACGGGTGCCCCAGTGTGATATGGTTGGCCCGGGTAGGGCATAATTTGCTCAGGAAACTGATGGAGGGTGGGGGCCCCATGGGTGGGTTTCTGTATGAGGTAGGTGAAATGAAGGGAGATTTGCAGATGAGTAAACAGATTGTGGATGAGATGGAGGGTTCATTCTACTGCGGAGGTGCAGCCCGACCATAGAACCGTGGAGAGGTAATCTGGGAGTCCGTTGGGAAAGCTAGCAAAATGAGGAGAAGGAGTATGTGGTTGATTCACGACATGATGTAAGACTATCGGGACTCCCATCCCTAAAGGGTTTTGAAAAACAGCATGAGTTTCAGAAGTGCAAAAGGGTGCTATGAATGGGACAACTCATGTGGGTAAGAGTGCTACCGGGTGACAGTACCAAAGATGCAAATGGAGGTGTGAGTACTACAGAGCCAGAAATGGGGATCCTAGAGGCAATTGTTAGAGGGTGTGATTGGAAATGTAAGTGATATTCAGAGGGAATGACTACATGCTAGTGATGAGTATATACCTGAAGGGGTTGTGTCGATGTATGATAACCAAGTACCTGCACACATGAAAACCAAATACCCGACGTGAACAATATCTGAAGATAATTGAATATATGAGCATGTATTTGATAAGTGTGAATATGCACATGCGTACCTGATCAGGGTATGAAAAATGGAACCCCGGGGGCTCAGGATGAAAAGAGGCCCAGGGACTGCCGTGATGTAGATGACGGGATGCTAATCCCGTGGCAGAAGACGGATCAAGAAATGGACGCCTGGAGCTCCCAGAATGGTGAGTGGAAGTTCGGAAAAAAGGCCTATATATAGCTATAGGGCCCACATTGCCACCTCATTTGTACTTGCTTCTATAGTGAATTGATGAGAAGCATTCAGAGGAGATTGTGAGATTCTGGGAGGACAAGGCATCCGATTAAGGACCTGCAAGCGTCAGGTTAGTGGTTTGATCATCCTACATAGAGTTAGGGTTTCATTTTTTGGGCAGGGGCTGTACGGGGGGCCGTACATGGGTGTACCACCACCGCCTGAGGGAGGGGTAGGTGGTGGTGGGCCACCACCTCCTAAGGGAGGAGCGGGTGGTGGTGCTCTAGAGGCACCATGAGTGGTGCTCTATGTATTGATGTATATATATTTTTTGTATATAGGCTGGTGAGCCCATTTTGTATCGAGGTGCTTCATTGACCTGCAGATAGTTGTACTTTTGTATGTAAACATTTGGATGGCACTGTGGACCTTTGGATATATACATGAGTATACATTTTGGAGATCTATGTGGTGTTTACATGTGTTTTGTTAATGTATTGGTGATGTCTAATCTATATATGTGATGACAGTTTGTGTTATATGTTTATGTATGTGTAGAGGTACCTTGATGTGATATATGCCAGTCTAACACAATATTAGCTAGGTTATCTGTAATTTGATTCAATTGTCTTGGAATATGTGTAAATGTAATGGAATCAAAATGTCAAGATAAAAGTCTAACCTGCAGGTATTTGCGAAAGAGGCAAGGATCACATATGCGGTACACATTGTTGAGCTGGAGTACGACTAGTTGAGAGTCGAGAAAGATGCTAAGGTGACGAATACGATGATGCTGGGCATTGTCCAGGAGGCCGATGACGGTAGTGTATTCGTCTTGGTTGTTGGTCACTGAACCTAAACATATGTTGCTTGAATGGAGCATTTCATGTGAGGGGGTATAGAGAGCCCAAGTGGCCGAAGTGAGATTTTGCGTCCAACAGCTGGCGCCATCGGCGTAACCGATCTGGTAGGATGGTGGAGGAAGCTTCTGTCAATAGCACAAAGGATAGTTTAGACGTGAGGGAGGGAGAAAAAGATTAAAAAACACTATAAAAAGAAATAAACTAAAGTAGAATGACTACGTTTAATCGTAAAATTTCTTGAGGTACAACCCGTTGACGGGTTCTTTGAGAGAGAGGCCTTCAGGGGAGGCCAGGATGTATGTGACTTTGGTTAGGCAATGTTGGATAATGTATGGGCCATGCCAGAGTGACTCGAATTTGCCGTGGCCAAAGGTATCATGAGCGATATCGTAAGCCAGGACGAGGTCGCCTTTGCGAAATGAGCGAAGGTTAACATGTCGATCAAAGGTAGCCTTGGATCGCTTTTTAGCTTCCTCGTTGTTATGTAATGAAGATCGACGATCGTCATCCAGAGACTCTAAGTTCAGCAAGCGCTGCTACCTTGGAGCAGTGTCGGGTAATAGCTCAATTGCGGTGCGTAAGGTGGGAATTTTGCACTCGATGGGAAGAGTGGCCTCAACCCCATGGACTATATGAAACGGTGTGAAACCAATAGTTGTTTTCACGGCCATCCAGTAAGCCCATAGCGCAGAAAATAACATATGATTCGAATTGGTTTTATGTTTATTAACCGTGCGTTGTAACATGTTCTTGAGGACCTTTTTAACAACTTCAACTTGTCCGTTAGAATGAGGGTAATATGGTGAGGCAAACTCATGGGAGAATCCTAATCGAGATGAGAGTTCGACAAAGATTTGGAGTGGAACTCCAAAGCGAGATATGACGTGGTTAAAGAAAAAACGGGCTGCAGTGTCAGCGGTGTTGTTGAAGGTGGGCATAGCTTCTGCCCATTTGGTGAATTAATCGATGATGAAAAAAATGTATTTGTGACCATTGCTAGACGGGGGATTATAAGTCATGAAGCCGATGCCCCATTTACAAAAAGGGTCGGCAGTGATGATAGGATGAAGAAGAGTGGGGGGAGCTTGGGCTTTATTGGCATAGAGATGACATTGCTCACATCGTTTTATGACATGAATGCAATCATAAAACAAGGTAGGCCAAAAGTAATCGGCTCGGATAATCTTTTGAGCAGTAGATATGGCCGAAAGATGGCCCCCACATGCGCCACTATGTCAGTCGTTTAAGACTCTATTGGCCTCGTCAATAGTCAGGCATTGACAAAGAATGGTGTCGACTCCCCGCCGGTATAGGATGTCTCCGATGAGGAGGTAGCGGGGGGCCTGATGGCGAATACGACGACAATCATCTCGTGAAAGGTGGTTACCGAACTTTTGAGTTTGAAGGTAGACGAGGAGGTCGTCGTACCAAGGATCGTCCAAAGTGATGTAAAAGAGGTGTTCGTCGGGAAAGTCGGTGTTGATGGGGGTACTGGTGGTGTCAGAGGGGAGGGTCGTGAAAAGTTTGGTGAGAACGAGGGCCTTCTTACTCTTAGGTGTTGAGAACTGTTCAAGGATAAATTCGTGAGTGCAGACACAGACCAATCTCCCCAGATCCACCTGGATCTGGAACAAACTGTGACAGAATACTACTCTTTCCCTAGTTCTAAACTATTGAATGGACAAGAGAAGAAGGATGATGTACTTACTTTATGAAATCTCTCCTTATCTCTGTTGATCCTCGCTCTGCTACGATGCTCTTGCATCGTCCAATCACAACAACACAAACCAATCACAGCAAAGACATTAATATATTCAAAACTCT